>BMAV01013251.1:8602-19625 GCA_019973955.1 Trichonephila inaurata madagascariensis
CACTAGGTAGTAAGACCGACATAGTTTATTATATAGCGCTTAATGAATTAGAGAAAGAGTAAACAAACAAATAACAAAAATTGGCAAATATTGTGGAAATGGTATTAGGGAGTAATTAATAACTCTTATAATTACATGCTATGTACTAATTTTATAAATAGATATATATTGCCATGCATTTTGTACATTAGTAAATTTTAAGTAAGTAAACTTATCCATCTAGAACTGTTTGTTTTAAAATGCTTGCAGAAAAAAAAAGAGTGCTTCCCCAAGGGTTTTTTATTACTAATTTATGTATTCTTGAAAGTTCATATTACTATAAAACTATATAAATTTATAGAAGAATATGAACTCCGATATTCAAAATAAATACTAAATACTTTTGAAACATAAAATACTTTTATTAAAATTATGTAGTAACTATGCTGATTTGAAGAACAAGAAATTCTTCTTTTCTACATTACTAGACTTGCTTAAAATCGAGAAAAATTTACTACAAAGACAAATAAACAGTGTTCATTTCATACATTGAAAGGCCAATGCAACAATGGAGTCTCATGTATCAAAAAAGAGAGCATACGGACAAAAGGAACATGAGGAATGCAAAACAACAAAAGGAATTGAAGTTATTGAAATCTTTATTATGAAGCCGTTGAAAGTTTCTCTCGCTGACAAAGAAGGAAGATTAATAACTGTAAACAATTAGAGAAGAAGTTCAAATTTTCACTATCTTTGTTACTGTCTTCAACTTTAACTTACAATAGATGTTCAGTTTAATGAAAACTTTTAAAAAGATCTATTTTGCAAAGTATATATTTTTTATCAAACTTCATATAAGAAAAATCGAATTCTGAGATTATTACTATTGAGTTAAAAATTTGGTGCGAAACTCAGAAAATATCTTCAGATAAGTATATCTCCCAATATTACACTAAGTTTTAAAGGATTATAAAGCACCTGTATCCGTATATTGATGTAGAAAAATATCCTACATTATTATAATCATACTAGGGACACTCAAAAAGTAAGCTACACTTGTGAACACTGGAAGTTACAAGAAATACATGTTCTTGTTCCTAATGCCACTTGACTGATGGAGTCAGATCGAGTACCACGAAATTCATCGCGGCCAAGAGATAGATGTACGCCCATCGAGCAACATACAGGTGACAATACGATTTGGCTAGGTTAAACTCCAAGTTTAAAGGACAACACCCTGGAGGGGTCAGAGGGCTCCCACTTCTCCTCCCCTTCCACCAACCTCTTGAGAAGAATTGCAGCTTGACGGCTATTTAGAGTACTCCCTGGCTCAAAGACAATATTCCTTTACAAACACTGATACCTTCTCTGGAATTCGAACCTAGGCCCTAAAGCACTGCAGTATGTATACTACCCAACTGAGTACCTACTTTACCAGATGGGAGGCACAAGAAATACATTACAATAAGAAGTACAAGTATGAAGCTGTTTCTATACATAATAACAAACTCGCTGTAAACGTTTGTCAAATTGCTTCACTAATCATTTAATGCTTTAACAATAGCAATTCACTCCTTGTTAATTGAACCAGCATACAACATTTGTCTTAACTTGGTCATCGTTGGAGAAACGTATCCACCCAGATAATCTTTCAAATTGTTGCTCCACATGCTTCAAATGTTGGAGTAAAATTTCAGCTGACAATTTACAATTGTTTTGTTCACATTCTATGCTGCGATAATTTTCACAACTCGAACGAAAATTCCAGCGTCAAAAGTCTCATTTTGTCCTCCCCTTTCTTCTAAATTAGATTCAGACTTGTTGCCCTCTCTTTAAGGACGAGTATAATTTATTTTTTGAAGACTTGCGTATTATTACATCCACATTCTGACCCTTATAAGGAAACATCGTATTCGGCTACAGGCCCCATGTTGGAAAATGACGTATAGTTTTTTTTATTACTGCACATACTCTTAGAAAAATAAATCCTCTCCTCAATCTTGATGGTTTTGTTCAATGAAGCCTAGAATAAAGGATCACTAATAATCGTGCGGTAAAATCCTAGCTGGGCACACTGCTGTTTTTGGCATAATTTTTTTCGCCAAATGGTGCCAAAAACCCGTGTTCGTCATGGACGAAAACGAAGAAATTAGGGGGTTGACGGTCTTAGGCACCAAAAGTTTTGGTGCCAAAAGTTTTGTCGCCAAGCAGTGTGCCCAGCTAGGATCCACCTGCCATTCCTACAGATATGTATAGGATTTGATATTTAAAAGTAATATTACACAACTGTTGTCACATTGTAGCTGTACTATTTAGAAAGGATAGTTGATTTCTTACTCTATTCATGTATATAGTAGAAAGCAAGTTTGTATTATATTAAAAATTTGCTCAAGTTTCATGTTCATTTCTTCTTCTGTAGGTATTTCGGTTATTTTATTTTCAACTCGCTGTATTAGCAATGTCTAAAAGCCTAGGACAAAATAAAATAAACTCAGAAATAGATCCGAGGGTTCGGGGATTTTATGCAAAACAATCACAAAGAAAATAAACAGTTCTTTAAGAACGATGCGAATTTATTATCAAAATTCTAATCCTTTAAATACATGATTCAGCAGCAATATTCAGAGTAAATCCCCGAAGGTCTTTACACCTTTAACAGCAATTAAACACAATTACCAGTGTTTAAAAATACACGTAAGTAAAGATTATTCACAAGCACAGCCGAGCTAATCGCAATACAAAAGAATCCTCACTATTCGCTGGGTTAATCCAGACTCATCGCCATCCCGGCGATGAGTCTTATTAATAGGCACGATAGAAACTTCCAGAAATATAGCCTCTCGTGACATTAGTGGAGAGATCCACTACTTTTTAGAAGATTCCAGAAGGTTCCGAACTCGCCAACATGGTCGTCAATAACGCCAAAATGATCGCCTAAGCCGCCAACTTTGTCGCCAAAAATGATGCCAACTTGGCTCTACCGCCAAGATTTCGCCAAGTTCTCATTGAATCGCCATTATAACGTAAGAGGGCGGCATTGCTTGTGAATGATACAATTTTAACATGCAATAAGCATAGCACATAGAGTAATATAAATGCATTAAACACTCAAATACAAATTATTTACACTATTTACCCAAAATTCTTAACAATATCCATAAATATAATGCGAAATTATGTAAAAATTTGTTCTATAATTTTTTGACACATCAAAGTTTTAATGCTTTTATAGTTTTAAAAATTCTTATTAATTATATTATAATTAATTAAAAAAAAATGACAAGAAATTTTCTTCAAACAGTGATAACATTAAGAAAATATAATTAAAATTGGGAGTACCAAATCAAATAATATAATAAATTGAAATTATATATTGACAAATATTAGAGGAAATGTCAAAACACTCTTTAGCTTCAGAATCGGCTCTAATTTTGAATGGTTATAATATTTAGACAAGAGGTGTAGAATATTGCCTTTCATTTTAAAAAATGCCTTATTGGAATGGAATTGAACACAAATTAAATTCAAAAATTCTCCAAACCAATAATTGTCATTTCATTTCAACAACTCTTAACCGCCTTCTATTTCCATGATATTTATTAGAATCTACAAAGTGAAAATAAATAGATTTAACTATAACGTAAACTAAAAAAAAAAAAAAGTTATTAATTAAATGTATATTTTACAGATGTTTATTAAATTGGATTCAATTCATATAATTCATTCATTCATTAATGTTTTAAGAAGGAAAATGTCAATAAAGAAAGAATTCTTAGTAGAGACGTACTGATATTTAACAAAATGCTTAAGCCCGATTTCTTATGTAAGATATTAACACTAGATTTCCCAAGGAAGTCATTTTGACTGCTTTTTAATTCCATTTAGAAAAACAATTACATATATAATGCACAATTTCTTAGAAATTTGTAGAATATATTTTTTTCCAAGTGAATTGAATTTTTTTTTTATTGTTAATATTTACTAATAACTTGTTATATGACTGCAAATAATATGAAAAATATTAAAATTAATTTTAAACAATTTCATACACATTAATCATTCTTTCACAATGCAGTCATTTTGACTGCTTTTAGGCAATATAGGCATATCATAAATTTCAGTCTTTCAAGTGTTATATGTTGGAAATAAATCTTCATTCTGCTTTTACCTCAATTTTCTATCTCACCTGGAATTTTCGCTAAGCAAATTATTAACAGATCGTATGCTATTGAATCATACCATCATCGTACTTGCAGCATCTTATATGCATAAGGCTTTGTATAGTTTCTTTTCTCCTATGGCATCAGTTCTTTCCTTAATATATAAGTGCATGTGATCTGCTTATTCAAGAGATTGATGATTGTTTCTTAAGATTTTAGCATGATTGAATATTGGATTAATATGTTTAGGTTTGGAAATTTAACTGTTTGTGCTAATGTTTATAAATTTAATGTTTAAAAAGTTTTTCAGACTTTGACTTAATAGTTCTTGAGTCTCACTACGTAAATGATCAAATAATTAATATTATTATATAATCCGCATTATTAAATATACCAGATTTCAAAATTTACTACCCATATAGACTGTGCAACTTTGCTATGTTTAAGCAATATGTTAAGAATGGGTAACAATTTTGTAATTTCAATTGCTTATTTTGCATTCAATTAAATATAAAATATTTAATTTGCCCCTTCGTTGCATTTAACTGACGAGTATTTACAAAACTCCATTCTGGAATCGTTTACAAATAGCCTTTGAACTTATAAGTCATAAGAACCTTATGTAAATAATTCGTAAACTCCCTTCGGTCATATTTATTCCAACTTTATAAAATAACTATTCCTTTAAAGGTATCTGTGTCACACAGTGCACAAATGTCTCGCACATTCAAAAGCGCACGCACAATGGAAGTTCCAAGACTTCGTTTCTCACTTTGGAAGGTAAGCTTTACAGTTTTCTGACAAATTGTACATATTATTCGAATTGATGAGTACAGCCCACCCTACTCATTTTATGGAAATAGCTTATAAATATGCAGTCTGAAAATATTCGAAAACTTGTGGTCTATTCATCATTAAAATAAAGAAAAATAACTAATAAAGTATGAACAGTTTTTTCCCCTCAGAAATAATTTAAAATAAGTAAATTATACATTAATTTGTATAACAAGACAATTTTACTTTTTGGATAAATATTGAAATGGAGAACATTCAACATTCAGTTAGTAGAATCATTTTACTACTTCTGAATTTATTTCAAAATACACATGAGTACGATTCTCAGACATAAACAATAATTTATAAAAGTATAGTTTAGTAAAATATACTTAAGGAGGGAAAAATAGGAATTTAGAAAACTAAAAGCTCATTTCCCTTTTATTTTTTTTAATTATTTTTATGAAAAGCTTTCATTATTGTAAAGTAACCACAACAGTAAAATTTTATTAAAACGTTATAGAATTTAAAATAAAAAAAAAGTATTGAACTCCAGCTGTATTAATTTATAATTATTAAATCTTAAATACACTCTCTCATGGACAAAAAAATTAGCGCACCAAGAAGGAGTCGTCAAAATTAAACGAAATTTTACATGCGTAATGACTACTTTGATATAAAACAAAATAATATTAAACTGCATTTTTATATAAAAGGAAATAACTGAACTTTTATTCCTGCTTTCAGGAATAATGTTCGAAATAAATTTTACCCTTACAATTTTTTTGTGATTGAAACCTTTTACAGGGAAACTGTTTACTGATTTAAGCAAGGGTATTTATCAACATAATATGAACATCATTAAGTAAAACACATTCCTTTACAATAAGTTATTTGACAATTCGTGGCAAACTGCCAGAAACAATGTTCTTTCAAGAACTTTTATAATTCGATAATTGCGTATCATTCTTCATATTTAATGCTTCGAATTTTTGATAGCTGTGAAAACAGAAAGCCATAATTTTTTCATCCAAAAGTATTCCTTAATATAGAACTGCATTTAAAGAATCAAAAATTATATTTGTTATGTATTATTACTTTGTTACGATCTTTATTCTTAACTATGATGCACAATGTCTTTCATTTATTAGTGCAAGCAATTCTTCATTTTGATTGTTTCACTAATAAGAATACATAATTAATCGAAATTTTTTTAGTTTAACGATCTTCTTTTATTAACATAATGTGATAATGGGGCATGGAAATACAATTGTAAAAGATAAACATCTATTTTAGAGTTTAGCCCACACACGTTATTTCTTCCACTTTCGGTTATTTTTTTTGTGTATGAAAATTGTTTTTAAAAAGATGTTTCCTTATGATGATATTAAAAAATATTGATTAGATAATTCAGAATTATTTCTTATGTTTTGCCTTTCGTAATTTTCAAAATGTTAGTTCTGCCATTTTAGTGTATTTTAAAACTTAGTCTAATTTGAAAGCCCCAATTCACTTATGGAGATAGAGTTTCCTCTCAAAACAAAAATATTTTAATATATATAATTCAAAATTTTGAACTTTTGCTATGCATAATCGAACACATTTTTAAAAAACAACTTTTTTTCTAATATAAAAATAAACTTTTAACTTATAAAATGCATTATATTTGTATAAGCTTAACTCACAAGTTTTACAAATTAACATGGCTGATATGGCCATCTAATAAGATTGGACTAATTTTATTCATAAAATATCTTTAAATATGTGTGTAAATTGATAGAATATTAAAAATATGTAAATAGTACTGTAAAATGGTAATTTTGTATAGTTCTAAATGAATTCATAATTTTTTTTATTTGTGTGCATGTCTTCATCATTCTTTTAAACAGAATGATTCATTTGGTTACAGTTGAATTTTTTCATCTTGTTTTAGAAGACAAAATGGTATTTCAGAAAAGTATTTCAAGTTGAAAAGAAGTCAATTTTAAGAAAAAATAGGATTGTTAGATCTAATCTAATGTATATAAAAGCACCAAAACATTGGATTGACGACAAAAATAAGAGCTAATGACTAAACATAACATTGTGGTAATGAGAAAATTATACTCCTTTTATTTTTTCTTGGGTAGTAGACTCGACTAATAAAGTTATAGAAGGAAAATCAATGATAAATAAATTGCATGTTATACAATCCGATTGGTCAACATGAAAAAGCTTATCATTTTGAAAAAGTTAATATGCAGAGGTAGTTCAGGCTTTTTTACATTCTGTAGCGCATGTCGTATTATGAAAAATGTAAAAGTAAATATCAAGGTAATTTAGAGTATAAAAATATATGATAATCTATTGTAAATTTCCTATACTTGAAGTTTTTGAGTCAGTCGCTCGCAATTTTACAAAAAGAAAAAAAAAAAAAAGAGTTCTTAGAACTTTTTACTAACAATTTTTAAACGAAATATTTTTCATATCTCTTGGAAATCTAAGTATGGGGTCTAATATTTAACCTCGTATAAAAATTTTAGAAAATGCGGCATAAAAATTTTAGCACTTTAGTTTGAAAAATTTTTAACGTCTAGACTAGCTATAATCAACCTGCGTCCTGCCGGACCTTTCTGAGTGGCCCGGCCATGCCCCCTTTCACTAACAAATTCAATTATTTAAGAATACTGTATTAAAAATTTAGCGAGAAATTCTATCCATCAAGCAATTCTATATATCGATTTTGCTATCGATGTGGTACTGGTAAGAATTGCGGAAAAACTTTTTTTTTCTTTTGTAATTGTAACTGTTAGTGTTAATAAATAACAGTAGAATACCGACTATTTTATATGTGAAACTAATTTTTAATTAACCTTTATGCCATCCAGGTGAAAGATATCAAAAGATTATTTGTTATTTCAAGACGATGGAGATCTTGACTGCTTCGTAGAAAAACCAACATGGGTCAACAACTTGTTTAATTTGTTAGGAAAATGCTATATTTAAAATATATAATTTTGCTCGTTCCTATACCACTTAGCACAAACTTTAAGTTCCTCATTTTTTTCAGCAACAAAATATTTGGGGGTGGGGGTTTGGTATCATTGGGGAAAGGAAATCGAAATTACCCCATAACAGGGTAAGAAAATGTACCCTTTTCTGAGAGTTGAGTTTAATGGAGTTAAATATAGTTTTAAAATGAATAAGAATTTAAATCCAAAACTTAATATTTTGATCAATTTCTGCATTTTAATGTCTTTGATCTTATAGTGCGCGCCCCCCTCCCTACTACCCCGTTAATCCTCATGTCGCGGCCCACGCGAAATAGTTGTCGTATGTATGTGACCCGGCTGAAAAAAAGGTTGAGTACCGCTGGTCTGGACTGTTTATTTTCAGATCCATATTCATGCATTCTAACAAACAGAACCATCGGCAGAACAACAACAACAAAAAAATACGTTCAGTAACTTTATTATTATTCATTTTTTGTCTTAGCCTTACTATTTTTAACTCAGTAGAGAAATAGTTCCTTTCTCATAATGACAACTAATATCAATTTTTCTTACAGAATTTTGGTTGATAGTTAAAAATTTAGAGAGAGCTCGAAAGACATGATATAAAAGCCGCTTTATTTTTATAAAGAATTCTATAGAAAGATTTTTATGAAGAATTATTTTCGTAGAATATTTATGAACACTTATAGCTTAAAGGTTCTCAAAATTATTTACATAACAGTTCATTTGAAAAGAATTTCTTAAATACTGTCCCTTTGAAATAATTTTACGCCCACACATATTATCCCACGTATAGATTTTACTACAATTGAAAGAATGCTGAAATATTTTTTAAAAAATATAAACATACTCTTTGCAAATATTTACAGTGCTAAGAATATCTATTTTTCCTTTTAAAATCTTAAATAAACTTTAAACAACGACGGTAGAATGCTTTTGAAATTTATTGTGATTATATGAGACTGTATGTCCCCACTGCGTTTTAGTTACAGACTCTCAAATATGTCTGTGCCTTTGGCAATGCTCTTTAGACGTCTCAGTGCCTCCATGAGATGATGCAGCCCATTTTGGAAATTTATGAATACATAAAATTTTACTTTTCTAAAGTACAACTCTCACATTTATTTGAGTTCTTTTGTTATCATAGGACGCATTTACACGTCTCAAGTATGGTGCTCTATTTATCAGAATCGTATACATATGACTGAATATAACTATCATTATTCATACATGTGAAATAGTGCATTTTCTTTTATTACATGAGTAAAATATTCAATGCATTGGGTCAAAGGGGAATATTTTGAAAGCATAATAAAATGCATTTCGGCGCAAGCATGAAGTAATATCCAAGTGGAAATTCATAGAATTATTCAGAATGACATGCTTGAAGAGAATAAATTGATGCAGGAAATAATTTTGATGATGAATCTCCATTTTGATTGGATTCCCTTAAATGATTAAAGTGCATATTTTTGAAAAATGAGTCAATTTTGCTTTCTGGGAAAGAGAATATGTTATGCTTTCATTTTCTATTTTCTGAATGTGAGGCTTATTTAACTTGACTCTTGAAAATTGGCTGTCTGCTGGAAAAGTGTTTAACAGAAACTGCAAGAAGCCTAAGTTTTCCATTGGAATAATGTATATTATCTAGCCAGCCTAATTTAATTAACTAAACTGAGATTCATTAATTTCATTCGAAATAAAAAAAATAATGATGCATCAATAAGCACTAAACTGGGAGCATTAGTCTTGTCACACAATAAATGTTATTATTTAAAAGCAAAAGGAATGCTTGCACAATTCTGTATTAATTTTTTTTAAAAAAAATTGGTAAATAAACAGTTGAAATATTTTATAAGAAAAAAATCTTTTTTAAATATCCTTAAGTATGAATTAATACATCTTATTGTTCGCTGATAAAATTTTATTTATCCAGCAACACGAATACGTTCACTTGATTCCTCAATGAAATGAAAATATATTTATCAACTGGACGCATTCGTGTTTCTGGATAAATAAAATCTTATCAACGAATAATAGCATGTTGATTCATCCTATTTACAAAACCTATCTACAAAATATCTAAAACAAAAGGTTTCTACCTTTTTGTTCTCTTATCTTTCTCCAGCAAGAGGGAATAATCTAATTTACTGTCACAAGAAATCTTTCTATTTTGTATTTGTGTAATATATACAGAAGGATGCAAAAGAAATTGTTTTGAAAAAAAAAATAACTAAATTACGTGAATTCAAGTACTTCCATTTCAGCCCATTTTAAAGAATAATTAAAATAAATTTAAACAACTTAAATTAATTATGTAAAAATACAATTCAATTTCTAGGAACTTAGTGTAAATGCATTTAAAAAAGCACATTAAAGTAGAAGTTCTTTTTCAAGATATTGAGCTGTGAGAGGGAATCAAATTCTATAACCAGTGCATTGGTCATATGTTGCATTTCTCACACCTATACATTTTGCTTTAATTTCACATAAAAAGCATTTCTTAAGAAGTGTAACCATATAATTTTAGACATGCTAAAAATCGACCCAATATTTATTTTTGTGTTCTAAGACTTTTTATATTTAATTTTTGATTTTAATGATTTTGTTAAAAATTGATTACAACAGAAACAAAGCTTTTTCGAATACCTAAGAATAAAATTAAATTAAAATGTCCACTTGAGCACTAAAAATGTCGTAACAGGTTAGAATCACGTAATGCTTCTAAAATGAGCTGTAAAAGGATTTTCAGAAGATAAAGGAGTGGTAATTAAAATTGGGATGTTTCATACTGTATGTTAAGAAATACCACTGCCTAAAATGAAATATAATTTTGTAGAATTTGTCAAAAAACTTATCATTATTTTTTGCATATTTTTATCAAATAATGACTGCAATTACTTAAGAATCTTTTATCATATAAAAGACTCAAAATAGGAAATTGAACAACCTTTTGCTTAGAAATATAAGTATCATTGAAAAAGGTGTTCCTTTTCATTGATCATTTTGGAACACAGTACACTTTTAAAAAAATTCCAATAAAAGAACTATTTGTAAACTATTTCTGCCCTTTTTTTTGGCAACGTTTGGATGAAAGTCCAAAAATTCAAGCGCAGT
>BMAV01013251.1:20696-35015 GCA_019973955.1 Trichonephila inaurata madagascariensis
AAAAAGAATTTAATACGCATCTTATTTCTTGCTTGAATTTTTAAGCAGAATTAGGTTCAAAATTTCACTTGACCGAGGTTAATATTCCCACCAATAATCCTCAAGTTGCCTTATAGTGCAATTTTATTATAACTCTCAATCACTCATTCAGAATTAAGCTTAAATATTAAAGTGTGAATAGAATGTCTCAATAGATATTGTCTTTTTTTTAAAAAAAAAAATTAATTTTAATATTATTTTAATAAAAAATAAATAAAATGCAATACACATATATGTATTAATTCTTTTTAATATCATCTAAGCAAATTTTTAACTTGTAATGGTCCTAGCCTTCAGGATTCACACGTAATTAACTAGATCAAGATTACCAGCATAACGGGATAATCGTAATCGTATCCCTTAAAAATTAAAACCTCAGCTTATTTAAAGTAAAATTTCACGAGACATTTTCGTACGATATCTTTCCACCAATCACAAGCTCCACTCATGGAAGTCATACGAGTTTATAGCTCCAAATTGATGCTTCATATAAAACCCTGAGATACTCTGGAAAAGTTCTATTTTGTCTTCGTCATGTTGCAACGCTCATGTATTTATAATGTGCCGTAAGTTAGTGCCATCTAGATGTTGAAAATGTTTGTTTGCTTGTGTGTGTGTATAAATGTATAATAAATTGAAGTATCTGTCAACAAAAGACTATCTCATCAGTAAAACTATAGCATTATCAATAATTCAATATGATCATCGGTAAAGAAATCCTTAACTCTCGCCATGATCTTTTAATTTATACATATATGCAAATATGGATGTATATGTGTTAAAAATAATTTCTTAATAAAAATAAGTTTCTTAAATTATCTTGTAAGAGAAAATAAAAAGGTGGGAATCACATTTTTATCCTTTCGCCGTATTTAAAAACCTCTATTGCATAAAATTCAAGGAAGAAGATGGGATATTAAGTATTGTGTGATTCTAATAAAAAAATATTATATTTGAGTTTAGATATGGTATTTATATTTTTCTTAAAAAAGGAAAAATAAAGTTGACATTTAACACATGAAACGTGAAAATAAGCTGTTTCTTTTTTCTTTTTTCTTTCTTTTTTTTTTTTTTTTTGTTTTTTTTTTTTTTTGGGTTTTTTTCCAATGAATAGAACTGAAGAATAATAAATCTATACTTAAGTTTTTTGTGATAATTATTTTTAAGAAAATAAAAACACATGAGTAAGTATTTTGTTCTTTCAACCCTTTCACGTATTTTTTATTTCATTAGTACCAATAAGAGGATTATGATACTGAACGGAAAAAAAATTCTTAAAACAAAAGGAATTTCTATCAATGCAAGAAAAAAAGAAGGAGAAGGGTTTGGGGGAAATTCACCTTGCTCATCCAGGAAATTATTTTAAAATTGAAATTTCTCACGTTTTTCTGAATTTTTACCCTAAAAGACATTAATGACAACTTATTGATTATAGTACCGAAGAAAAAGTAGTCGAAAATTTAATATTTCCATAGACGAAACCTAGAAATGTTTGTTCTAGAGTTGGATATATTTATTTCTATTCAACTAATTTGCGTTTTTACTCTAAACTAAATTAGTGTTTAGATATTTTATAATGATAGTAGAATTTTTTTTTTTTTAGTTTATGTAGTTTTTATATTTATTTATAAATTAACTTTGAAGCAATGTCACTAAACTCGGCCTATATTAAAAATATTTTTCCAATTAGATTTCTTGTAAAAACTCACTAAACAGTTTAAAGAAATGTTTAGCAAATAGAAGATGACAAAAGCTAATTTTTTATAAATTAAAAACTTCAAGCTAACCTTGAAGCAAAATTAACAAAATCTTTAATTCTAAATATGATTTCACTCTCAGTCTGTTTATGAATTTTTTTTTCTGCTTTAAGATCATGATTCTAGATCACAAATAAATTTTTATCTAAATCCATTATAGATGCCTTCTTTCATATGAACGTAAAAATTGGAATATTTTAAGTAACATTTTTATGTGTATTACTTCAAATAGAACCTCTGCCTAAAATATATTTAAAAATTGAAAAGTTTCAAAATGAATATTAGACAAAAGATCTTTAAAATGTCACTCTCTAATTTCTTCCATAGAGAAGAAATTTGAAAAATTGTAATAATATTTCGAATTTCTTGTCACACGCACAGGCATTTTAATAAGCCAGTCATTAAAAAAAATTAACAATTTCGTACTTTTTTTTTGGTAAGATCAATATATGTGGGAACGATGGGAAGTAAACAGGTTTTTGATATATTACTATGTATAATAAATGATCTAAAAGAAAAATATGTAAAGCATGCATAAATAATGAATGAAGAACATATATAAATAAAACAAAGTTTAATTTACCTTTTAATTACATATTTTGTTATAATATTAACTATCAAGAGTAATCGTGGAAAACTTCAATCTATCTTTGAATAATTTAGAAACTCATGCACAATTCATGTACATTAAGACGCATGTATCAGTTTTAAAAATTTGATGCATGGTTGTGGGACTAGAAAACTAACCTTTAGATAGATTTTTAAATCGCAAATGTCCCTTGTTCGATAACTACTTCAAAAAAGATGAAAATATCCTCTGACACCATCCACTACTTTTTAATAAATAGTAAGCATATCTGCATAATTATAATTGCTTATAAAGTTATTTCTAGAAAATTCATCTAATGAAAATTGAAATTTTTCTTCGTCCTCGAAATGTATTTGATTGAAACTTCTAAAAACTAATATTATGTAGATATATAATTGAATATCCTCATACAGAATCAGCAAATCAAATTTTATTCCTTAAAGTTCAACTTTCTTTCAATTTATTTCTTTGTAGAGAAACCAGAACAAAAATTGATGAAAGGAAATTTACTTCATTACTTTCCAGAAGGAATTGAAATCAGGGAAAAGAAAATAAAAACTTCCGAGCCCCACAGAGAAAATTACATTTACAAGTTTTTCCAATGTTTTCGGCGAAAAAGAAGAATATTAACAAGTTCTGCCTTAAAAAACTAACAACATTAAGTGTAACATAAAAAAAAGAAAAGCAAAGACACGGATTAGAGATTTTAAGTCTTGTTTATACTGCTAATTTATTCATTTTCTTTTAAAATATCCGACTACGTTCGGAAAAGGGATTTTAAAAAAGCACATAAATGGATAATTTTCATGATATTTAGTGTCACTTCGATTAGAATAAATGTATAAAATTGTTTTAAGGACATTTTGACAAAAACAATCATTTAAATACAATATTTTTGCAAAAAATCAACTAAGAATAACTTTTTTTCAAAATGTTCTCCTTTTATAAAAAATGCTTCTAAAATAATAATATTTTGTTTGTGTGTGTGTGTGTGCTTATATAAAGTAGAGACTTCTCCAGAGAGTCAGAACTATGATTTTTGAAAAATTCACATTATTTTTAGTTACAACCTATTGAAATAATGATAGGCGTTTCTTTCTTAAAATTTCTGCCCTCTGTGTTGTCGTAAAACATGGATAAACCCACTTCTACGTTATACATTTCAAAAATTCTAGTTGAGCCTCTGCACAGAGCTATAAGCTATATACAGGCAAAATATTATTATAAAAGAAGCATTTTTCACAAAAAGAATATTTTGAAAATGGGTCATTCTATGTTCATTTTTTGTCAAAATATTGTACTTAAATAATTTATTATTGTATTAATATTCTGAAAACAATTTTATATACATTTTCTAATCTAAGTGACACTCAATATCATAAATATTATCCATTTATACGTTTTTGCAAAATCACGGTTCCGAGCGTAGTCCTTAAAATTCCTGTAGAATTTTGTTTGGGAGTTCTACTAAAGAATGAATGATGTTTCATGAATTTTCATCTCAAATAAAGGAGAAAAGCGACTCACTCACTCAGCTTGATATCTCAGGAACTATTGAACCAAACAGACCTGAGATTTCCTTTGATTGAGTTGAGATCCGTTAAGAACGGATTTTGCGAAAATCGAATTCCAAGGGGCGTTGCGGGAACTTCAGGGACGTTATAGATAGTTATTTCCGTTTTTAAACACAATTAGACTTACAAACTTAAAATTTGGTAAGTAAGCTCCTCAATAGAGTAGAATTTCACTACAAAACAGGTTTTGTGAAACTCGACACCCAAGGGGCGTTACGGGAACCTAAGGGCGTTATAGATAAATATTTGTGTTCTTAAGCTATTAGACGTACAGAATTAATATTTGGTAGGTAGATTCCTTTTCCATGGAGTAGAAGTCCGGTACAAAATGGGTTTTGCACAAAACGACTGTTATGAGGCATTATAGTTGAATATTCTTGTTTTATAACCATAAGACGTACAGGTTTAAAAAATAGTATGCAAGTTACTTTCACGGAGAAAATCCGAGACAAAAAGGATTTTGCGAAACTCAAACCTTAAGGTACGCTGCGGGGGAAAATGGGTGTTGTAGCTTTTTATTTCCTTTTTTAAACTATCAGACTTGCATTCTTGAAATTTGGTATCTGTTACAAAATTTGTTTGCAAAAATCGACTCCCTAAGAGGCGTTGTGGGGGCTTAAGTGGTGTAATTGAGAAATATTTTTGTTCTTTAGATGTACAAATTTAAGATTTGGAAGTTAGATACTTTTCATGGAGTAGAAGTCCGGTACAAAATTAGTTTTGCAAAAATCTACTCCTAAGGGGCGTTATAGTTGAATATTCCCGTTTTTGAACTAAGTGATATAGGGGTGACCGGGGCAAGATGACGATGTTAACAGATTTGGTTGTTTATTAATTTATTTTTAAGGATAAAAAAAATTATTTTTACATGAAGTGTTAGAGTAGTCCTTTTTATTGTTAAATACATTAACATTTAATTTTTCAAATAAAAAACAAAAAAAGATAATTTTATTTTTTCAGGACCTTAACAAATTGTCATCTTGCCCCAGTACTGGTGCAAGATGACAGCACTGAGAAAGGTTGAACAGATTTTATCTTTTGAATATGTTACATGCTTTAACAAATGATAACTGTGTTCTTACATCGTACAAAGTATCAAACTAAGCATAATTCATTGTAACGTAATGTTGAAGTGTTATGTTGTGCAGCTAAAATAATAGTCACAAACAAAATTGCTGTTTTCATAATTGGAACATTCCCCATGCCACCACTATTGGTATTGACAGCACTGGATCCATTCTTCTGTTGGAGGGTCACAATATTCCTCTTCACAAGCATGATATGTTATAACACCATCCTTTGAAGTTGATGCAACGGGATTGTTTGGCTTGGATTTTATAGAGGCCTACAGGAACTTAGTTTGAGTTTTTTTACTCCCTTTTTAGCCTCACGGGCTTCTCCTCTCCGTTTTTTAAAGTTTCCTGTTCTGCTTTTCCCTTTGTTCTATTATTTCTTTGATGGGTGTGCTTGTAAAAATGCTTGAGCTCCCTTTTTTACTTTTTTGTTTGTTTGTTTTTCTCACATTGTGTTGCTTTAGGCAATATTTTGAAATAAAAAAATACTTACTTGCTTCTGTAGTGCATCGTAATCAACATTTTCCTAAGTTCTGATTCTTCTGGAGGATTTTTATGTTGGTTTTCTGCTACCAGGGTCTGAGGATTAGGACTATTATTCTCAGTTTCATCACCAACAAGATCATGGTCAGTAGCTTTTGAATCAGCAAAGTCATTTTCGCTAAACACAAGAGGATTATAAGTCTCAATCGCACATTTTTTTAAACCCTTTAACGGCATTTCCAACTGTAGCTTCTCTGAAGTAAGTGGTGCTCAAACGCTGATTAATACTTTTGTATATGATAGTTTGTCCTGGATGAGTGACCATAAAGTTGTTATCGGATGTCAAAGATGCCTTCTTCTGGTTTCCCCCTTTCTATTGACAATTCCCCAATTCGATGCATCTCTTAGCCCCAGAAGAGACAGAAGCGCAAGGTCGAGATGACAAAAATACAGACAAATTAGTGTTACAGGATTTAATAGAATAGACAACATAGTTAGTTTAATAAATTCCAAAACACGGAGCAAGATGACTAGCTCATAATCTTGCCCCGGACTGCCTGTTTAAAAATATTCGTTTCCATTTCTATGAAAGAAGTCGAGTAATTGACATTTATTCGTGGTAATATGTAGTACTTAAACTAAGTTACTCATAAATATTAAAGATAAACGATATATCTTGACTGTATCTCTAGCAGAGCTTATTTACACATGCAAAAAGTTATATCGGGACAGCTGTAAACAAACAAAGCTTCACAACTAACACAAAAATGGCAGTTTCAGCTTCCCTATACTATTTTTTAATGAATGGCCAATAGTGTTTGGTTGATCCTGCTACCTAGTGGAAATGGAAAAATTAAGACATTCGTCATTTTGCCCCTGTCTCCCCTACAGGTTTAAAAATTAGTAAGCACGTAATTAAAGTAATAAATAGTAAGTTTCACATTAAATTTTGTTACGTAATGCATTCTATGTACAAAAAAGTGTGGCAGTATAAAATTACTCTCTGAAATTATTAAGAAATTCATATTGAGAATATGATTGCTTAGAGACTAAAATTAAGATCGTTTATTTTCTGAGGCCTTCTTTAAAATTTAGAATTTTCAAATCGTAACTTTTAAAATTTAGAAGATTTAATTAAATTTGGTAGTAAACTCTGCAGGGTAATAATGCATTAGACAACAATTTTAATAAACTAAAATGACACAAAACTTAAGAAAATGAGGCAACACTCAATCTAAAACTGTAAAGATCTTTAAACAGGCTCAAAAGAAACTTCCTACTTATTGAAAAATAGATTTTTTCTTACTATAAAATACACTGTCCACTAAACCTTAATGAACAAAACTTTCTGCAGTAAAATGTGAGAAAAAAAGGAGCACAGAAGCATGACAATTAGGAGATCACGGTTTTAAAAGTTATTTATTTAACCTTACATAATTTTAACATCAACCATGATTCTTTACTAAAAAAATTTTGCTTTGCTTACGAAAGACTACTTTTTAATGAAGAATAAATCACACAAATTTTGTGAAAAATAAATGAATGGATTTTAAAAACATGTGGACATTTTTTCTTGCAATAAATTGTGATGTAGAACTACCATATATACTGTATTATTATCTTACGAGGGAATATATAAAACACAAAGTCCATATATAGAACACACCTTTATTCCAGCTCATTTAATGACTTCAGAGTTATAATTAAGGTAGACACAAACATCCCATAGTTGTCATAAAGGGCTCGTAGGTAGACCCGGCTTATTTGATTTACTCCAAATTTTGATCCTGAGGATATAACTTAATGATCCTTGTTCAGTGATGTCGACCATTGGTATATATTCAGATGTATTCATTCCCAACAGTATATGGGCACTGGAACAAGGATTCCGCCTGGATATTTCGCAACTATCATAATTCCACGACGAGTATATACAGTTCAGTGTAACGACCCATAGATATTTCAACTCAAATCATGATTGAATTTTCTAAGTAAATGTGTGTGTTTCAACAACATTAAATTGGTAGTTTCCAGTGCTTTGTATTCTCCAGATAAACACTTCATCCGAATTTCCTTCAAACGTAAATCAGAATTAGTCCGAAAGTTCATAGATGTTGTGTCTTGGTAATACGACCTCCCCAGTTCAATATAAATAGAAACTTTTGTGTCATCCATTAAGAGGTATATACAAAAGGAATTCCTTAAACAGTCTATGAGCCTAAACACATCTGAGCACAATAATAGCCGATTTTGTTGTTTCTAAAAGACATAAACATTTGAAATAAGGAGAGGAACACACACTTACACATCTTTCCCCATTAGGTACAAAAAGGAAAAAAACGATCATGTGCAGGAGTTGTAACCAATAAGTGTTTTGGAATTCTTATTCAAAAGAATCTTAGTCTTTCGATTTCAAACTGAAACACATTAAGAAATTTTATTGCATCAGCTTCTGGTATAACCTGATTTACACACATTAATTTGCCTACACTTTTAATGTGAATTCAGTAAATAATATCTCTTAGACATGTCAAATGATATCTTATAACGACTATTGATTAACGTAATTGTTCGATTGTTAACGTAATTGCGATAATTGTTTTATTAGTGCTTATGATCACTCATATTTTTTTTATATTTTCATAATTTTAATACTCAGCATCAGAAACAATACTTTTATATTCTTGAGGACAGTAATGTTACAAAGATATTTATTTTTTTGAAAAGATACTTAAAAAAAGAAATTTTCTTATATGATTTAAAATTTCAGGGTTATTTTTAAATTAATTAATTAATTCTGAATGCACATATAATTACCGTATTTACTTGAATCTAAGCCTCACTTTTTTCCAACGTTAATGCTATTGAAAATTAGGTGCGGCTTAGATTGGAAGAGGAAAAATGTTGCATGGGGTATTTAGAGCAATTACAGGTACATGTACTTATTTAAAAGTTTATGATATTGATAAAATAGCTAATTATTCTTTTTTTAATAGTTCTTATTTCAAATTTATCTTAATTTCGTAAAACTGGATATATATCTCTCTCGATAAACCATTTTGCCTTATCTTTCATTTTTTTCAAAAATCTTGTTGAGATTTGGGGTGCGGCTTCGTGTCGATGGCTGCTTAGATTCGAATAAATACTCTAATTGCATTGTGTGAATGCCGTCAGCAGCATAAAACATTCTTTTTTTAAAAAAAAAAATATTTACCTGACTTTAGAAGAATTCATCCTACATTTATTCAAAATCATTACTGATCTTCACTTAAATTACTTAAGATCCATTTGGGGTTCTTTCAAAATGGATACCTAACGCGGTAAATTTTCTAAATCACGATTAATATATTTAAATTTTATTTTTGCTTAACGTATTTGGTATAACTTCATAATCATATCAAAAGAGTGGCATTCAATAGAATTTATGAAGCAACACTACTTTGAACCTGGCTATTCTATGAGTAACAAAATACGTGCAGTAACATAGATTGCTTGTGTTGCCATAAGGAAATTGGAGACTGCAAACTCAAACAAACCGTAACACCTGGGTGTTCAAAATTAATTTAGAATGCGGAACTGTCCAAAGCATACAAGATTTTCTGAGGAAGTTATGCCTATTCTTTAATTAGATTCCAAAGGTAACTCCAGCAAATATTGCATAGAAATTTATGCATGAGTAAAATTTAGTCATTTATTGACTAAAGGATGTTGGCTAATGCAGATCTGTAAGCATTTAACTTTAGAAACGACAGACGTTTTAATTTTAAAAGTTTAGATATTTAAATATTCAAACATATTAATAAACAAGCAAATTTATTTAAATACTTAAATGTTTAAGGAATTTGAATTAAATAACGAAAGGAATCATATTTATAAATAATGCAAAGCATTCAATTTTATTTTAAGAAAAAAATAATTGTTATTTTTCTGAAATGATTTATTGAAACCGAATGCTTTTCACTACTTTTAGAATAAAAAATTTCCATAAAATAGCTTGTGGAAATTGCTTTAAATTCAAAAGAAAGAAAGAAAATTGTTCTAGAGTTCTAGTGCATCCTAGACGGGTGTGTTGGGGGGGGGGATAGTTTTTTGTTATTTTGAGTAGGCGGAGTTCTCTTGCAAACATGAGTTAAAAAGCATTTAATGGAAACCATTTGTTTTGATAACGAATGCGAGTCAACATCAATTTATTAATTCCATTCCTGTGTGAATTCATTTCTGATAAGTTTTTAAAATATTTCTATTATAGCTAATGTATAAACAGTACACTTTAGGTTTTAAAAGCTTCTTTTCAAAAGTGATCTTTGTTTTGATATTTTGACTATGATGTACATGTGTGAGTGCTAGTAGCATTATTTTAAAATAATTCATTTAAAAAATTTTCTGTAGGATTTCCGTATAAATCCTCATAATATTTAGCTATTATTTATTTACTATGTATTAATAATTACTAAAATATTTGCATGGAGTTTTAGTTACCGTATTTATTCAAATGTAATCCGCCATCGATTCTTATTCGCACACCGAAGTCACAACATGTTTTTGTGAAAAAATAAGATATAGTGTAAAATGGTTTATCGATATCCGATACTTTGGAATTAAAAAAATAATAATAAAGGAAGAACAAATAAGAATTGAATGAAAAATTTGTTTAATCAGTATAAAAAACTTAAAAATGCATACCTGAACCTTTTATCCATCTAGCGAATTTTTCCGCCTTCGATTCTAAGCCGCACACAATTTTCAGTAACATTTTTACTGAGAAAAATGTGCGGCTAGGATTCGAATAAAAATTATAATTATTAAAATATCTTTAAATAACATTGATCTGCAAAGTCCAAGATTTCTTTGGCAAGCAAAGTTCTCATATCAAACAACGTCCTAAAGAAGCTTCAGAGATGAGTTCGGAGAAATACGTGAGAATCCATTCTAAAAACATTAAAAATTATTTTTTCTGTTTAATATTTAAATCAATCGATTTGCTTCAGTTTGATCAATTAGAAATAAATGAGATATCCTGAGAAAGTGACGCCATCACAGATACCTCTTAATATCTTATGTGATTTCCTTTTGTCTGAGAAAATACTAGAATTATGAGTGAATATTAACATCACACTGTTCAGCAACACAGAGGATTTTGGCGACGGAACTCGTAATTTTGAAACATGGTCCAATGATGAGGACGACTCCTGACTACCACACCACATCAATGGTAGGACATTTGAGCTCTCGACAGATTTAACGTGCATCGCTCCCCTACACGGCGGGTCTTTAGTAGTACTGGGTTCGAACTCTCTTGACAAGCCAGCCACGATTCGATACCTTGACCACTAGGAACGTACCACCCTGTCGAGGAAATACTAGAAACAACCCGATTTGGCAAAGGCTTAATAAGTGATCAGAAGTCTCCCGAAGAAATATTCAGCCACACTGCCTTTACAGTCGTTTATAATTGAGTGAAAGGAGTCGTGTTCGAAGTAATCATGTTCGATTTAGGCTCGATTGGATTTCATGCTTGACCCAAACTACCAAATCTTTCTCTTGAATTGTCTAGAATGAGGGTCTTCAACTTTTCAGCCTCAAGGGTGAAATTAATAAATGTACAATGATTCATGGGCTTCAACATAAATTTACAGTGATCCATGGGCCACACGACTTAAAGAAGTATATTTTAGTCAGAAAATTTAATAAAAAAGGGAGGTTTGTCTTACAAGACTATAATTTATTCTAAGGGAAGTGATGGTGTTTAAATATATATGAAGGTTTTATATTATTGTATATATTAGGTTGGGGAAAAAGAAACCCATTATTATAACGAGTCATTAATATTACGAGAAATAATGTTCTTTTAAAAATTAAATTAACTCTATGGTTGATCATGATAATGCAATATCAAGTACCTCATGGATATTCAGAATTTTTTTTCTTAGCATTATAAGATACCTCTTAAAGTAGAAATACTCTCTTCCAATGGTCACGAGAGAAATCAAAACGAGATTTGAAACTGAGACAAAAAAGAAAGAGAACAGTCTTGAGAAGGGAGGAAAAAATGGGATGGAGGAAACATGGAAGCCTTAGTCTTTCAACATGTACATCGCGTAAATTGTATTTTGTGTGATATTTTATTGTTAATTTAAAAACCAAAAGAATATCAAATCCCCCTTGAATTATTTCATCGAATGTGTCAGATATTACAGCATTACTAATTAAATCCTAAATAATAATTTCACAAGGCAACTTTACAAAGTTAAAAAGAAGTTTGAACTGAAAGGCATTTTTCCTGATATAAACAGAAAAGAAAAGCTTTTCTTAATGCTACAGATGGTATCGAATCTCACTTTGGGAGGATCAATACTTCTTTGACTAAAACTTCCATTATAAAAATAAAGCGTAGATTTTAGTAATTTCCATTAGGAAGATAAAAAAGAAGAGAACAATCAAAACTTTTTTTGTAGTCAATGTCCCGTTTATTTTAACTGTCATTTTCCCTTCAGAAAAAAATATGAAGTGCTTAATGATAAAACAAGTAATGTCTTAATGATAAAACAAGTAATATAAAAAAAAATTAAGTCAATTCCTACTTAAATTAACAAAGGAAAATTTTTATTTTATCTACTTTTTATTACAATTACTATAAATATGTATATACATAGGACAGAATCACAACATTAATTGGTCATTAATTTTTATTAATTATTATTAAAAAAAGTATCGTATTATCATCCAAAACAATAATTTATATAAATTTCAATTAAACTGAACGTGACACGTGAGAAAAAAAAACCTTTTCTAGTTTTGATACAAGTCGGGCCAAAAGGGTCGTTAAGTTGCCAAAAATGATGCCAATGTGGTTGTATTTGTAATTCTTTAAATAATTAGTTTAAATCAATTAATTTTTATCAATTAACTTCTATTAATTATTATTATATTATTGTATTGTCATCCAAAATAATCCTGTATATAAAATTTCAGCTCAATTCAGCGCTTCAAAATGTATTTTATAAACGATTTAAAATTCCACCAAGATAAATAAATAAATATACAAATATATAAATAAATAAATATATAGACAATGCGAGCTAATAGTAGGAATTGAAAAAGCTTTGTGAACTTTTATTGTTATACTATTGTTTCTATAAGATTAAGTGCTTCTTCATTTAAAATGAATTAAAGGTGTTTTTGTGTGTGTGAGTAAAAAAAAATATTCAAAATTCATAGCATATTTTTTTAAAAAAAATTTATATCAAAAAAATAAGTTGAAAAGGTAGATTTCTTTCTAAGCAAAATGAAATTCTAAAATATCGACTTCTATCAAATGAATTTATATGTATGTTAACAAAAACTAAACTTGATTTGAGCAAAATTGATGTCTTTTTTGCGTTAAGAAACTTTTAAGGAAACTTTTCCTTTTAATGCATATTTCTTAGCTCACCTCTTGCGAAGTCTCCTTCATAAATTTGCAATTATAGGATTTCTTACGGTATAACAATACAAAAAATTCTTAAAACGTCCATATTTAAAACACGCGATATTATCAAAAATTAAGCTTGCTAGAGTAGCTAAATTTTGGACAAAATATTAGAAAATACTTCCAAATACTTATAGTTTTCCCTAATAATTCAGAACTCTTTATTTAAAAAGAATAGTAGTTGTTAAGTTTTTTATAAAAAAAATAACGTTTTTATCTATCATTACTGAATCTTCTCGAGGAACTTTAAAGAATTTTGATAAGTTGTAAAAATCACGTATAATATTTGCAGAAAAAATGTACTGACATTCTTAGTTGGAATGTAATTTCATGTCGAATTTAATCACCTTGAATTGAAACTAAAAGAAAATAATTTTAAAGAGCTATGTAGTAATATTTCTGAGCGTCCTTCTACCGAGATCTGACACATCTGACGAGCATATAGACCAATCTGCCCTAAGCGTTTGAACATGGTCTGCCTTGAAACTGTCGTACCAGTGTTTGAAGACAGGTGACGAGACACTCTGATGCTATGCTCCATCTGTTTCTTTTGGCAGTAACTACCAAATACAGGTCCTCTTTCGACGTTGTAATTCGGGGGTGATCAGTGCTGTAACCTCTACTCACATTTTCATTATCTTGGAATCATTATCAAAGCCTAGACAATCTGAGCGATTCTCTTGGATACGTCCAGCTGCGTAAGCCCCATTCCAAACCGCGGATAATTCTACCACGTAAAAAATCCTCCAAATGCATCCTTTATGTCTAAACTATGCAGTTATTGCAACGAAAGGCTTACGAAGTACTTGCAAATAATTACAATTGTTTGCCTGCATTCCTCATATATCCCTCTCTTACTTTCTTGTCATTGTGACATACTATCAGTGTCATCTGGTGGCGTCCTGTAATTTTCAAATGATTCTTAAAGATGTGTGTAATTACTTTACGGGTTATATAGTTATATATTTTAGAATTCGATTTCCGTTTAGCTCTGAGTTGTCTTTAATTTATGAACATGAAAGTATTTATAAAACCGTGATAAATCTATTATTTTTACTAATTAAAAATTATCTATAGGTTGTTTTACTTATGTGTTAGCTGAAATTTGGCTGCTTCGTTAGGTTTTCTAATTACTAATTACTTATTAAGATATCCGACTACGTTCGGAACCGTGATTTTGCAAAAGCGTATAAATGGATAATATTTATGATATTTAGTGTCACTTAGATTAGAAAATGCACATAAAAAGGTTTTAAGAATAGTATTACAATAAAAAATTATTTAAGTGCAATATTTTGAAAATGGGTCATTCTATGTTCATTTTTTGTCAAAATAT
>BMAV01013251.1:45563-60306 GCA_019973955.1 Trichonephila inaurata madagascariensis
GTCGTATGACTATGCGGTATGTAAAAAATTTCTTGAGTGCCTGTTTGGCTTGGGTGCTCCAGGCAAAATTAAATTCCTTGAACGAAGTTCATATCGTCAGAATTCAGGTTCCTTCCCTCTGGGGAGGAAACTAGGCGTCAAAATTGATAGCGGCGAATGAAATCGCCTATATAGTACCACACTTAAAGGTGATACCAGCTACTGGGTATTGTACTAGGTTCTGCAAATGTAAGAAATACCAATCTGCAGCTCCATTGGAAAAAAAGAAAGATTTGATTCCGCTGAAGTCCAACCACGTAAGAAGACTGTTTACTTTTTAAAAAACTCAAGTGACCGTGATGACCAGGGTCATGAACTCATGGCCAGGATGTCGTGAGTTCGAGCCTTAATACCATTAAAAATTTGTGGTGTAAAGGGGATGATACACGTTAAATATAGAAAAGCTCAAAGTCCTCCTCTTGATGAGTGAGGTGCTAGCTTAGTTATAAATTTATCACTTGAAGGGAAAAAACAATATGATGAATTAATTTGCCAATTGCCCTCGTAGCTTCAAAAAATGCTGTTGAATATAAAAAATAAAGTCAACCAAGCTGTATAACCAAGCGGTGAATACTGTGGTGTTTTTTTTTCCAATCATCACTCGTGGACAGTTAGACCCTATGCCTTTTGAGACAATCCCTTCTCGTGATCACTTGTGACTACAACAATGTACCGTGGGTACATGTCTACAAATCATTTCTGCAATACAATGGAAGGGAAATCTACCTTTTCGTAGCGCTATTAAAAGGCTTTGTTCACACACAAAGCCAACAAACCACTGATACTATATTCTTCGTCTCCTTAAAAACACTGTTGACTTAAACCTAGGTCACAACACCCACTCTGAAAGATAAATAACGCTCACGAAACGTACATCAAGTATTCAGAGTAAATGTCATTTATTTGCGTGCTCGTAGGAACGCTACTAGCATCACTCTTATTCTTTTAGCATTGAATTTAAATAGATGTCATCTTTAGGATGTGCATATACGTCTTCAAGATTTCGTTAATTTAACGGAATTCCTTCTTGGTGTTGGGATATTTTATTTTCCAAATGTGTAGATAAAGATTTAGGAATATAAAACTGGATGGGGGAAGGGTTACGCATGCAAAATTAATTATATAATGAAAAAAGTTAATAATTTAATAAAATTAAAATTTTTTTGCAACTACTGATTTATTTTTACAGATGTGTATAAAAGAACCGAAAATATTAACCAGAAAATAAGAAGAACATAATTATATTTACATTTCAGAGAAACATTTGATAGAGTTTTTATTGAAATCTAATTAATGAAAATTTGATTCTATAAAAGCTTTGAGCGCGCATTTAGACTATGTGAAATGGCCCCCCTTGGGTGACCTTCTCTTTGATTATTCGCGTGAGCTAGAGGTGTATGATTTTCAAAAGGAACAGACATATTTATATTCTTAATATGTCTTTATTAAGAACTATAACTTAAACTTTTAACAGATTAGATAATGATTATATATGGGAGAATCTACGATGAACAAACACACACATTAAAGTAATACCGAATTATCAATATCTAACCCGCCTAATCTCAATTCCAATAATAACACGTCCTAATATTAAATACACAATCCTACCTTAATCCAATCGTAGCTCCGATTCTAGGGAGTGGCGTCTATACGCGAGTGTAATGGTATGCACCTTGACCTAATGGCTTTATCTTCGTAATAACCTCCGTTGGCCGTCCTTTCACACACAATTGTATCAATCTCTCACATAACATACCCCAAATTGTAATTTCACTTACTGAAACTTCTGTTATTTAAAAGCTATCTAATTTGCATTTAAACTTCACGTTTCACTTCTTGGGTTTTGGTTGGAAAAGAGTTGCCATTAATCTTGGCCCCAAAAAGTACCCAAAGGGCATTTTAAAGAAGCGTGAGCCCGTCACAACTACAGTGAAATACGTTTAACGTGAAAACACTGAAGAGGAAATATCGGATAACACGAAATAATAGAATGGTCCATACAAACTGTTATGTATTTCCATGCATTTTTTTTTCTTAACACAAAACGAAAATTGCTTAACACAAAGAGATTCTCCTTATGAGAATGAACAAAATATGGAAAACACCAGTGATTTCAGATGGGTGTGAAATGAAAGAAAGGTGGCTTCATATTTTTCAGTATTATTGGACGGTCCTATTGTATTATCAGAAGAATTCGTTACTGTAGATGATGATAACGTGTGTTTACAGCCCCAATTATGGTACAGAAAGATATTTTGGAGTTTGTTCAGAGCTCAAAAAGTATCATTGATACCATTGATTCCGGTGGCGAAAATGAAATGGATAATGCAGGTCCTGTTCCCTCATTATCCGAAATGAGGATCATCATAAAAAAAAATTGTTCACTTATTTAGACACGCATTCCAATGGTGAAATGAATAACATAATGGTCAAAATTGGAACAATTCGTTGACAATTTGATACTACAAAAGTCAATGTAAAAGAAAATATCAGATTATTACCTAAAACTCATAAAAGTTTTGTTTTCAAAACCTTGAAAATTTTGTAATAATTTTCTCTGTGAACGTTTTTGTTTCATTGATTTTTATTAAATACATGCATATATACATTTCAATGTAAATAAAATGTATTCTAATAAACTTAATTTCGTTGAGTATATGTCTTTTTTTTCTTTTTGCAATACTCATATCTTTAAAACACGAAATTCTTCTTGTCGCGTTAAACAGTTTTTAGCGTATTTTGTACTCTACATTATTTTTATACAACTTCAGATGTTTAAGTTAGAGAATTTCCAGATTTCCTTACTACAATAGTG
Organism: Trichonephila inaurata madagascariensis; assembly: GCA_019973955.1. Classification (NCBI taxonomy): domain Eukaryota; kingdom Metazoa; phylum Arthropoda; class Arachnida; order Araneae; family Nephilidae; genus Trichonephila; species Trichonephila inaurata. Next base: position 48,421 of record BMAV01013251.1, read on the forward strand.
GAGAGCTAGCTGTATTTTTGTTCATATTCCATAATCCATTGATTCAATATGTTCAACATTAGATGTTTCTCTTTGTTTTGGTATAATAGTAGATTTTTATTGTTTAGAAGTTCAAGAGCAGTAAAGAATTCTAGGTATTTTAAGGGGAGTTGGAAACCTATCTCTCTATATATACTGACAATGTTAAGTTGGCTGTTTTCGATGTACCTTTTCTCAAAATCTGTTACATGTAAGTGCTTAAAATTTTTTTTTTCATACAAGTAAAATACACCTTTCTTGTTATACTGAAATGAGGTTTTAGCTAATTTTGAATTTTTTTAATAATTTATGAAATATTTAATCAAACATTGCGAAATTTGACAAATTTTTCACATAAAAAATTTGTAAAAAATAAATTTTTTAATTTTTTACAAAAAGCTCATTTCAGTATATATTGAACATCATTATAAATATATCACACAAAATTTACATACCTGTGAACAGTAGTTTCTCAGAAAAGGTACATCAAACATCAAAATTTATATTTTGAGATAAATTGATTTTAATGTATACAGTGAGAGACTTATAATCGGCTAGGAAATACAAAATAAAAAGCCCAATCTATAATAAAAGATACATATTTTGGTTTATATCAGACGCGTTAAACATTTAAGCAAAAACGAAGTACTTTGTTTACTTTTTTCGCCATTCAAAAGGGCGTGGCCCAGTTTCAACGATTATTTAAAAATAGGTTTTAAGGGCTTCTAATTACCCTAGAGGAAAAAGAAAGGTATTTTTAGAAAGTTTAAAATCTATACAATTTGAAAATGTAAAAATGTCAAATTGTCAAAAAACTAAGATTTTAGCTTTCCAACACTTCTTAACCTACCACAGAAGTTGGATTTGCACATTGTACATTTCAAAGCAAAGTAAAAGTATAGGATTAATGATCAAGACAATGACTTAGTCTAGATGTTTGCTCTTGTTGCATATTAATACAAATCTTTTTTTTTAATTTGTGTTTCGAATGGTTTTTCACGTTTTTAAAAAAAAAAAAAAAAATCTAACTAAGTAGTCATTAAAAATCTTCGAAGTTTTCAGTTAAAATATTCTACCTTTAACTCAAATTATTAAATTTTAAAAATAAAAAGGCTTTTGGTATCCAACTAAACCCCCTCTTAAAGTCAGGTTTTGCCTTCAATATTTCATAAATTCGGTAAATACGTATTTAGCGTAAGTCAGGCCTTCGGCCCCTAGAGTCCTCCCCCCCTCGTGATGCGGGGGTGTACGTTACGCCACTGAAATGTAGACACTTCAAGACGTCCTGTTTATTTGTTATAAACAGTCTCCCGACAATGTGCATTCAGTTGCTTTCTCTCAATGCTCCAGCAGCCCGCGCTTGATTGAAGACGAAACTTTCAATGACAGTGACATTATGAACAATTTGATAGATTATGAAGACGGACAAGAAGAACCGGATTTTTTGAGAGTTAATAAATATATGCAGGGATCCACCTTTCCAACTAATTGGAAAAGCCTTTTATTCAAATAAATACCAATTATGAAAGAAGTATAAAATTCCAAAATGGACTTCAATCATGCATATCTGGCTATCGTGACATTTACAAGCAACTGCGTGTGTGTGTGTGTGACCACCCAACCTTCGTCATAAAAACTTATCTCTTTCTTTATGTTGCCGAAAAATAAATCAATTGAAATTGTACCTTGAAGTGACGAAAACGACCTTAAACTTATTCATTACAGGGCTTTGGATTACGATGAGTAGCAATGAATTATGTATGTGCATGTTGAAAACTTATCCGTGTATACAATGAGAAACTATATGTTTTTAAAATGTTTCCATGTGTAATATTTAATCATTTTTTTTCTTATGGAAGTACTCTTACATAAATTTCGTAAATAATTGGTATATTTTATAAACATATAGTTCCACCGCAAAATAAATAAATAAATAAATAAAATTTCTGTAGTAGTTCCACAAATTAGTTTGTTTTATGTAAGAATTTACGAAATTTTTAAATATTTTTTTTGTGCGTTTATTTTTTTTGCGATCCCTATCTATCGCACAAAAACAGGTTCAACTGTACGGTTCTTGTGAAAGACTGTAAATATTTAAAGTTGTGCTTGAATTTTTGATTTTACACATTTTAGATACGATGATTGTAAATAATGTAGTGGCAACGGAATCCGGAAAATTGCAGGAAATAAAACATGTATAGGCACGATAGGGAAGTAATGATTCATCTCTGGTTTCGTTTTGCAAAGTGTATAAAACAAGTGTAATTGGGAATGGGTATTGTTGAAGTTTTTCAGTATCGTATCTACCGCTCTAAAAGTTGTATTTACAAAAGATAATCAGTGATAATGTATTAAGAACGAGTTTTTCCGGGGCACAAATGCATATGAATGTGATCTAGGATTATGTAAAGTCTATGACAAGAATACGTTACCATACACGACATTATTCAAACAGACAAAATTATTCAAATTATTTTTACTGTAAAAAAAACCTATCCAACTTTTCCCAAACGGCACGTATGTACTAGCTAGTCTCTATCTCAACAGATATCGCAGTGATAATAACGTATTTCCGTATAGTCAACTTTGATGAGACTAAAGGCCTTATTACACGTACTCGTCCAATTCGTACAATTTTTACTCAGTTGCCATAGCAACGGCTTTCGAACAACTTTTTTCTAGTGAACTCAAAAAGTTGTTCCAAATAAAAGTTTCTTGAAATTCACGCCAATGGGGTTCTTCGGTACCCTACGTTATAAAAAAGATGGTGGCTTCGATTTCGTCAAACGCATCAGATATGGCATATAATATTTTAACTGTGTATAATATTTTAACAGCGAATAATATTTTAAATTGAATGGTGTTCCATTTCTGTTTACCCCCATCAACAAAAGCGCGAGCGAAATAAATGAAATAATTTTGGATGCTCGTTTTCCGAAGCAGAAAAATCGGCGAGTAATTTTTCAATGTGGAAATAGAGCACGGCTGACGTCAGAGCATGTCGTTTTGCTTACGGCAACCCTTCCTCTTCAGATTAGACAGAAAATTGGACGAAGAAGTTGCAATGAAAATGTACGTGTGATACGGCTTTTAGGCAACCTACGAGTCTGAAGTAAAGCGTCAATCAAATGAATGCCGTCACCCAAGTTCACCAAGTTTTTGAAAATTTCCCAAAGAATCAAGTTAGAATTAGGTTATGCTGGCTGTTACTCGAAATTTAGAAGGTTATTCTTACGCATGCTGTGCTTCAATGGTTCTGTCAATGCGTTTGGATCTGATGTGCAAACGTCCAAATGTATTGCTTAACAATGTCATAGGGAATAAATAAACATAGGGTGTAAATAAATAAACAGTAGGGACAGTGGCATTAGAAAGTCTTGGAACACTAAACGTACTCGTACTCAATTGACACGAGTTCTTATAACTCAGACCTCTTTTGCCTACGTTGAAAGAACACCTCTGAGGCAACTGAATTTCTTTTATGGCACAATGGTTTCGTTACTGATTTCAAGTCATAGGATACCTTAGCAATGGGGTATCCTATAACTTTTTAACATTACTTTTTGACATTTGGCAAACTGTACGTAACTTTTTCTGATGATCCTATTGAAGGGGAATAAAATGTTATTTTACAAAATGAGTTCATTGAAAAAATTGTTTCTTATCTAAGTTGTCATTATTTTATTTACACATCCTTCTTATACACAAATTTCAGAAATAAATTTTACTCAAAAACTATTTTTTATAATTTTGTTACGTAGTATTGGTACGGAATTTTACAGCCAAAGTTTTTGAAATTTCTTAAGTAAATACATTTTTTGTATTGCCCAATACTCCTGATGGTTAATGAAAAAAAGAAAATACCCTTATCACTAATAACCAAGATAATTGTTAACCTCTTCAAACAGTACACATATTTTTCCGTGCGTTTTTTTTATTATGTATATATTTGCCTGAGTAAAAAAATTAAAGGAAATATATATTTGGTACTTATTAGTAAATGGAGATTTCTGTTATTTTTTTTTTTTATTTTAACTTTTTCTTCATTATGGTAAAATAAACAAAATACAAAAATGTTTGGAATATCGCAATCGAAAACCTGCTTCAGCTAAAAATAAAAGGAAAACCGAAGCTGCGTTCCTTTTATAAGCATGCAACAAACATTAAGCTTTATTCGGATATAAATGGGCTGCAATTTGAGATCAGTATATCAACGGTCCCACTAATAGCTGTAGCTCATAACTGCAAAGGAGTGGACCATCAACTGATGAGTTTCTACTTATGGCTACGGTAATTACTTGCGGTAACATCAATTTATGTTCTGTGAGTAGGACGTACTTTTATTTTGAAAGGAGTCAAATAATAGACATTATATTTCTAATGTTAAGCATTTAGCTTTAATGAATGTATGGGATCTTAAATTATATCAATTACACATATAACTGAACAAGAATAAAAGAATAATTATTCTTAATTTTTTTTCTTATAGTTTTTAATAGTTATGATGATAGTGAAATATTTTTTTTTTTTTGAAATATTGGATGAAAAGGAAATAACAAAAGCTTTTATTAAAAAAGAAATGGATGACCTTCATGTCTGAAACATGTTTTATTAGCTTTTTTAAATTATGCTTCTATATTTTCAGAAACTAAAAAAAAATTACTTTTTTTGTGTGTAGTATACACGAAGCTGTCTTGTAAAATTCCAACTAAGTAGTATAACTAATAACTTTTATTAACTTTTAACTTAGTATATAAAAAAAATAACATATTACTGATTAATATAATAAAAATATTTCATTTAACTCAAAATTATAAAATTAGTTATAAGGAAAAATCTCTATTGAAATAATTAATCTAAAGAATTAGATATAAGCAAATTGTTCAATTACGCTCAATACCAACAGTTATCTAGCAATATTATTCATACTTTTAGTACATTTATGAGGGAAAAAAGAAGAAATAAATAATATATATATCCTCGTTCAAAAAGGCGAGGTTCAAATTTCTCTTCGGTAACTTCCTCTCGGCTTTTTTATTAGCTTTCCTTTTTCCCTTCTTTTTAGTTTTTCAAGATTAAACTTGTTAATCATTTTCTATCCACTGGAAAGATTTTAAAAAATGTAATGTAGTTTTTTCTTTCGAATACGGCAGTTTTTGCTTTATTTCCTCTCCTACCCTTTTATTTCTTTTCTTTTCTTTCATTCATTTTTTTTTTTTTTTTTTGCAATAAGAATTTAAATCTGATTTTTTTTCAATCCTGGCTTCAGTTTCTGTGTTATGAATTGAATTTTAAAAATTTTAAAAAAAGAAGTAAAAAAAATAAATAAATAAAAGTGCTTAAGTTTAAATTTTGAAAGTACAAACTTATTAAATTTCAATCAGATGCTTTAGAAGAAGCAAAAGAGTCTTATTTGGAATATACAAAAAGTAAAAAAAAATAATTTAAGATTATTTTTTCAACTTGCAAAAACTTAGAAACTTAAAACACATCTCAGAAAACTAGCTTACTTGTGAAAATATAAAAAAAATCACTATTTTCATATTTATTTTTTAAACAAATTATCAAAATCAAAATTGTAGATGTCTCTTATACATTATACTTTGATAAATATATGATAAACCATATTTTTTCCATTTGGCTATTTCTCATCTTTATTCTAAGCCATCTCATTAATGACATCAGAAATTTTAGCTTCAACTTGTTGATATTCGTCAAATGAATCTCTTTGCTTTACAAATTTAAATCATACAAGTTACTGAAGTTAAAAATTCGCAAAATCGAGGGAAAAGTGCAAATTTAAGTAAAAACTATTTTAAAATCATAAAATGATACTTTATATATATTTTCAATTAAATTTTTTCTTCTAATAAATATTTCAGATTTACCCTGGTGTGAGTATAGAAAAGAGTGTTGTCCATTAAATGATTTGTTTTAAATATTGATGAATAAATCAGTTTTCCAAGTATGGCTTAAATATATGTACAATACATAATACTTCTAGATTTACTTAATTTTTTTTATACTGTTCATTTTCTAGCACAGTGTTAACTTTCTTTTAGATAACTTTGAGACCTTTTAAAAAATATTATTACCTTTTAAAAATATTTTTTTTAAATTTTTAATTACTTTTTATATTTGCTTTGTACATTTATTAAAGGCTTGCCATAGTATTGCTGAAGTCTTTTAGTGGTGCTCTAAAAAGTTTTAAAATAATAATAAACCTTATATAATGGTGCTATTAAAACTTTATAACGATAAAGTAAAAAGTTAAATAATTAAATTATTAAAAACAAGCATAACACATTAAAGATCCTTTTATGATGTTACTAAGGGTTGAATTAAAAATATCTTTTAAGGTTTTATATATACAGGGTGATTAGCTACCAGAGCGACAAACTGGAAGGGTGTGTAGGGATACAGAGATGACTCGAAATCACACAGGAATGCAGGGTAGCAAATGTCATAGTTGCAAAGAAGCAGACAAAAAGTACAGAAACAGCAACATATTAAGGGAATAGAAAGCGTGTTATGGAAAGGTTGTACTGTGACAGGTGTTCTAAATTGCGACCAGAAGTCATCTGGCAGGCCTGACAGCGGTGTTGCATGGAATTATTTTTGTTCTGGAAGATTCCTGGTATATCACGCTTCCTCCCGGCAACTACAGAAATTTGAGTGATGAGGTCTTCAAATGAAGGAACGGACAACTCGCACACCAAACTCTTCATGTGACCCCAAAAGAAGAAGTCCATGTATTTTAGATCCAGTAATCTGGAAGGCTGAGTGGCCTGCCCGTTACAGTCCGCAGCTCCATACATGATCAGCATGTAGACCAGTTCCTCATTTGAATACAGGTTCCTCCTATTATCTAGAGCCGGGGTGGGCATTAAGTCGATTGCGATCGACCGGGGGACCACTAAGACATTTTGAGGTAACCGCCTTCACGTGAGATATAAGACTCGCATATTAAAAGATTTTTTTTGTGGAACACCGACGCCAGCTGGACTGGAGTATGGGCCCTTCACAATCCATGTGACCCGTGGTCTGCGAATGGTTCACTGAAGGCATTTTAGTGTCCATCATTTGAATTTGAGGCAATTAAAAAAATGGCTTTGTTTTTGTCGTATAAAGCTCCATTTATTTCGCTATTCTTGATATTTAAAACATTTCACTGATGTGTTTGATATCCATTTAAGATAAAAATTTTCTGAAAATGAGGATTTTTTCAAAAATTTTACTGCATCTTAAGCATAAAAAATCTCACTACGCATAAAGTCTCAGAAATTTTTGGAAAATGGTGGACTCTTATCTTCAACAGGTTTGCAAGGCATTTTAATTCGACTTCCATTTAACTTTTTTTGAAATTTTCTTATGTGAATTTCCTGACTGCAATATTTTTTCGCAGTCGTGTAATCCGTGGATCATTGATAATTTATTGATATGGTCCACTGATTATTTTAAATGTATTAATTTGGTCCTCGAGCGTGAAAGTTTGAATACCCTTTAATGCAGACAACACATGTACCATTATTGGAAGGCACGATGATACTTAACACATTTGCTGCGACTAGGGGGACAATCTGATCACCACAATGCCAGCGCAAGAAATGGGTTTTCCCCACACACCAACTAAAGGGGGAAATAAACGTTGATCAACTTTTCCCTCGATAACACTGGATTGCCTACTGAAACATCACCCGATATATTCAAGTTTGGGGCGGACAGTATGCCGACTAAGTCTTCTACTGAGACTATAACTACGAGAACTAACTTTAAATGAAAATGATTTATTTTTTTAATGTACTTTGAATTGTTTGGTAGTAAATGCATCATTTGATATCGTTAAATTTTTGGGTATAATTATTATGTTTGTATCATGTGTTTTGCTTAAGACGTCGTTTTAAAAGAGTACATTTTTTTTTTATTGTAGTTATGTAAAAATAAGTATACATATTCCGTATTTATTATTGTTATAATATAAATATTATTAAGCTTTTTTTTAGCTCACCACACCTACGCCAGGGGGGGAGGACCGCAACAGTTTGAAAAAATTTGAAGTAGACCATGCCATGAAAAATTCTGCCTATCCCTGATCTAGAGAAACTGATCGCAAACGATGACTTCCAGCAGAATCGGTGTTCACGAAACCTTTCGTTTAGCGGCATCTGCCCCCGACCACCTGGAGAAATCTTTCAGAACTTCAGGAATTCCATGCAGCTTCGCTGTCAGACTTGCCAGACGACTTCTAGTCGTAATTTCTTCTAGTCTTAGTACAAAATTTTAATAAAATGCTTTCTGTCTCATCAATGAATTGCTGTTTCTGTTCTTTTTTACTGATTCTTTGCACCATAGCTCGCAAGAGCAGCAATGGCAATCCTACAAATCTTACGCATTCTACAAATTTATAGGCCTGGTAGCGAATCACCCTGTATATATTTATAAGAATTAAAAGTTATAAAAGAAAATAAAACAATCAACATCTTCTTGAAGCTTTCATATGCATAAAGGAATTAATTCCTTTCAAACGAAATCTGAGGATCAAATTGAAAATAATCGGATTTAGAATGAAAATATTTAAATCCCATCTTTCGGAAAAGTAACTAAATGTTTTTTTTAAAATAATAGATTATTTTTAGCACTACTTTTACCAAGAAAATTTACTTTTCTAGATTCTTCTTTTAATACATTTTCAAACGTCATTTATTTGATCCCTTATGCATGAAAGATTGAAGGGGAAAAAATGGTTTTATTAACATGTTTCAAAATTGCTCAAAAACTGAGTAACAAACAGAAATGCCTGGAATTAAGTTCATTGTATTATATTTATTTAACAAAGGTAGATAAATTTATTCGGGAAATTGAAAGAAAAAATTTATAAAAGTGCTACCTTTGGAACCATTTCTTGTTACTGTAATATTAACAATAATTTTTAAAAAACTATATTTGTTTGATTGGATAACTATACAAATTTAAATTATTCTTAAATTAGTTCATTAGTTAAATGTTTACCTTCAGCTCTTTTGGGAAGTTGTGTTTACATGGAAAATGCCTGCATTGAAATTTGAGACACCTGATTTAAAAGCCTGAATATTCCTTTAAAATTACAATTTTCCTATATTCAGAAATCTACAGAAAGAACCAAAGCATTTTTATCATATTTTCATTATTTGCTTTAAAATTCGATTATATTTCTGAAGCGATTATACAATGCAATGAAAGCATTCTTGCTCATGTTTTGGGTTTTTTTTTCTTTTTAAATAAAAAAATCTCAGACGTGTATATCTGCTCTTAGAGCAACAAAGAGATATGAAATATCGAGAGTATGAGTTGAATTCCCACACACATATACAGTTTACAATTTAATAACCTAACTCTTCAGGATATAAAACAAGATTTCGAACATTTCAATCTCCAAAAAAAAATTAATGATAACTATTTATATCAGTTACTTAAGTTAAATAATGTTTGTAATAAAACTTTCATTGTTTATGCTAAATTTCCTCATATTTTAAAATCGATGACTTACAAAAGCTAGTCGAATCGAATAGCATATCGAAAAGCGAAAATAAATATTATTTAAAAAGTATATTGATTTTTTGAAAGAACGAAAATTAAATACCTTCCGATATAAGAAATGAAATAACGTATTTGACGTAACGTAATGAATAACGTATTATAACGTATTTATAACTGTTTTAGTACTGCATAATGTATTTGATATTTGATTTATAAATACTAAATTAAAAATAAATTCAATACTTACTAGTGACTCTCATGGGCTTTTCATATACAAAATTATATTTCATATAAAAATAATAAATTTAACACATATCTTGATAATTTGTAAATTTGTACGGTTTATAATTAACGGTGTGTTGTAGCTTTAGGGTCAAATTGCATATTATTGCATTCGATACATTGTTATTGTAGATGGGGCGATGAAAATTATGATTGAAAATTAAGGCGCAAACATTGAAAGTTTGTGAAGCAGGGCACAATTCCATTGCAATATATGAATATATGACTGTTTAGGTGTACAACCAGTGTAATCAGTACAGGAAACATTATAAGGTATATTTTCTTTTATTGGAATTGTATAAAGTTACAAAAGTTAATGTACAAAATAACTTTTTAAAAAAAAAATTGAAAAAAATAGAAAAATTGGGAATAAAACTACAAATTTTTGTAAAAATGCTTGAAATGTTCCTTAGAACAAGAAGCTCTTCCGCATGTGTTACATAAGTGTATTTGCACTTTTGTTCAATTTCTTCATCTTTTTTAATACATGTGGATAAACCCGTATCAGATTAACTGTCGTATTCATCGGTTTCCGGCAAATATTCTGATTCAATATCATTTTCGTGGAAATACAACGACGGTGGCCTATTGGCCCGAAAAAGTAAAAATAAACAACAAAAATAGTTATACAAACTTTAGGCAGAGAAACGAAATACGCACAAACATGAGCTTAAGTCAACGTTTCTCAAACTATGGGGCGTGCCCCCTTTGGGGCGCGTGATAACTCTACGAGGGGGGGGGACGCGAGCGTATTGAAAAGTCGAAATCAAAACATTATATTAAAAAAGTGATTAATTTACTGAAAGTAAACAATCAAAATACTTTCTGATATAATAAAATATAAAATACACATTTACATGATATAATACACTTATAAATGTATCAGTACTATACAATGTATTTTATAATTAATTTAACAATACTAAGTTAAGAACAAATTTGATAACTAACAGTGACAGTGACAGGCTAACAGTGACAAGTTAACATTTATCTTGATAATTAGTACGGTTTATAATTAATTCCTTAACTGCCAATTCGCTCCCTAATGCCACAGTTTTCCATGTAGACGAGAGTATTTTGATGGTTTTTTTAGAGGGAGGGGGAGGAGAAAAGGAATAAATAAGCAAATCCTCTGAAATAAGTAAATCCTTTGCAAAAACTGTCAAGATCTTTTTCTTGCATTCCAAAGCCTTCGGAATAATTTCCTGGATAGCACTGCACAGAAAAGGTCGTACTTTGGAAAGACGTATATAAACGTCCAGAAAATTAATACTTTGACTGAGCGAGACGTTTATTTACGTCGGTGGCACATAAGAGGTTAAAGTCGTATTGTAGCTTTAGTGCTAAAGTATAGTATTATTGAATTCACAATATGTTGTTATTGTGTGGAGGGGGATGCGATGAAAATGATGATTGGATAATGGATCACTTATATTGAAAGTTTGAGAAGCACTGGCTTAAGTCGAAATGAAAAGGAAAAAATTAAATGTGCTTTGCAACGTGAAGGTGAGTATCCCTAGAAATCTGGGTTTTTCATGTGCGCTAGAAAGCGCAGTCTGGTGCGCAAAGGGTTAAAAATGAGAATCCACTCAAGGGGCTATATTGACAGATGAATTAAAAAGGGGGCTACTCCAGTGTTTCTCAAACTGTGGGGCGCGCCCCCCTTAGGGGGTGTGACAACTCTACAAGGGGGGCGCGAGGCTATTGAAAAGTCGAGAACAAAAGATTATTTAAAAAAAAATTATTAATTTACAGAAATTAAACAAACAAAATACATTCTGACATGATAAAAAATAAAATACACATTTACACTGATACAATACACTTATAAATATATCAGTGTGAAACACAATGTATTTTATAATTAATTTAACAACTTTAAGTTAAAAACAAGTTTAATTACCAGTGACCCTATGGGTTTGTCATATATATAATTTATAACAAAAATTATCACTTATCTTGATAATTTTTGTACGGTTTATAATTAAAACTTGACTGCCGATCATAAGTTTCGCGATTCGCTTTCCAATGCCAACCGTTTTCCACGTAGGCACGCGTATGTGATGTATT
>BMAV01013252.1:5865-34230 GCA_019973955.1 Trichonephila inaurata madagascariensis
CAACTCGAACGAAAAGGAATCCCTTTTCGAACTAGTCGTTAAGGGCTTTTATTCCTGTCCTTTGTTACTTGGACTTGCGGGAGAAAGGGTCGCTTCAGTACGAAAAGTCAACCCCAAGTACATTTGGGAGCTGTGAGCCTCTCCACTCCCGAAAAGTCACAGTGGGATGTGGCTTTGCAACACCTTTTATCATCGGTCTTTACTTTTTCGAGGAAAATAATGAAAGTGGATCAATGACCTGTGGCGTTACTGTTGATAGGTACGCCGATGTGCTACAGAACTTCGAGGTTCCACAATTGCAGCGACCAGGATGTTTCGATTAGATAATATTCCTTCAGGATGGTGTACCACTTCCCCATATTGGACTTATACAGCTTATGTTGTAACAACATTTTTCTGCAAGCTGGATTCATTAGTTGTGCATTTGCTATATTATGTCACAATCTCAATCCTTGTGACTTTTGACTGTAAGGCATTGTGAGTAAGGTAAAGTATTGTATATAAAGAACATGTCCCCTATATCGCATCTTTGGAAGGTAGAATAATGTTACAGGTGAAACAAAAATGAATTCTATGTTGTGAGAGTCGCCTTTGAAAATGAAGTGAAGCGCATGCAGTTTTTGTTTCGCTTAATATTTTACTCGCTAGAGAGCTCTGAACCCTTTACGTTATTTTATTCCCTCCTTGTATATTAGCTTAACTGGAAGTATAAGCAATTTTTGAATGAAAAATTCCCACACTAATATCAAAACGAAATACAACACTATTAAAGATTGATGAACGTTTCAGACTTATATTTAAACTACTGTTTTCAGTGAATTAAAATTAGTTTCTAACAATATAAGATATCAGTTTTTAGTCAATTAAAATTAGTTTCTAACTGAATATAAGAGACAAGTTTTTAATTGTATGTGCTGCTAAAAATATTACAGTGCAATTAATCTTTTGTAATATATTATTTATACAAGGTGATTTGCTACCAGACCGACAAACTTGCAGAGTGTGTAGGGGTACTGAAACAACTCGGAATCACATACGAGTGCAGGATCGCAAATTCCGTAGTTGCAAGTTGTGATGCAAAGAAACAGAGAAAAAGAACAGAAACAGCAACACATTAATGGAACAGAAAACATAATAATTAAAAGGTTATACTAAAACAGGTGTTTGAAATTACGACCAGACGTCGTCTGGCAGGTTTGACAGTGATGCTGCATGGAATTCTTTACGTTCTCGAAGATTCCTGGCATATTACGTATCTTCCCGGCAGCTACAGATATTTGAGCGATGAGATTCTTCAACTGAAGGAACGCGTCTCGTACACTAAACTCATCAAGTGACCTGAACCAGACTCACGTCATCTTCTGTTCACACTTAGAAAGATTGTGTGACGTGGAACACGCCTGTTTGAGTAACGTCCCTGGTACAACTGCCGAGCGGCGTGCCCATTACAATCCGCAGCTCCATACACAATCAGCATGACGACCAGTTTGTGACAGGCTCACGTGTTTTTTCATTAACATATCCTTTTGGGTTCTTTGGGGCCAGAATGAATGGCATTTTTTTCCAACCAACCCAAGAAGTAAAGCGTGAAGGAAAGATGCAAATTAGGAAGCTTTTAAATAACAGAAGTTTAGAGTAAGCTGTGTGGCATATGGGGAATGTTATGTTAGTGCGTGTGGCAAGTGTGAAGAGTATTCCGCGAAGTTAGGTGACAGTCAAGAGAGGTAACTTGGTACAGAGAGCCCTTAGTCAAGGTGCATACCATTGCACGCCAGTGAACCGCAACTTCAACTAGGATCAGGTAGATTGATACTTCATTGGACCTTAAAGGTAGGAGTGACCATTTAAATATTCGGATCTGCGATCGCATTGGAATTGAGCTTAGGCGAGTTAGTTATTGATAGTGGTCCGGGTTACGTTATTTCGGTATTATATATATTGTGTGTTTAGCCACCGTAGATTCTCTCACATATCATATTGTTATCTAATCTGTTATTGGTATAAGTTAAGATCTTAATAAAGTCATATTAAGATAATGGCAGCTTCTAGTTCTTCATTTATTCCTACACCTCTAGCTCACGCTGATAATCTAGGAGAAGGGCACCCGAGGGGGGCGCCCTTACAAGTTCTTCGTTTGAATACGAGTTCATCCTACTACCTCGGGAAACGGATAGCTTCCTGCAGAATCTGTTTCCACGAAACCTTCCATTTAGTATCCCCGATTACAAGGAAGAATCTTCCAGAACATAAGGAATTCCATGCAACACCACTGTCAGACTTTACAGACAACTTCTGGTAGTAATTTTGAACACCTGTTGCAGAATAACCTTTCAAAATAAAAGGTTTTCTGTTCTTTTTCTCTACTTCTTTGCATAGTTCGCAAGTATGGCATTTGCGACCCTGCATTCCTATGTGATCCCAAGTCGTCTCTGCACCCCCTGCAAGTTTGTCAGTTTGGTAGCGAATCATCCTGTATGTTAGATACAATGAAAATGACAAAGAAAAGGGAAATTAGATATCTTCCTGATACAAAATTTCTTTTATATAATGTATAGTAATAATTGTGTAGAAACTTGCTGCTGTAAAAGAGAACCTCATTTATTTGGAAAATTTTCACAGCCATATAAAAAATCATATAAGGCAAAAATTTATAAATTTAAGAAATATTGATTATAATGAAGTTTGAAAATATCATTGAACACAAAAGCTCTTTTAAATTTTGTTACATTTTACTCTCTCTGAGATCGAATCATTTTTTTACTTAAAAAAGTTGATGTAATGTACAAAATGCGAGTTAACTTTTTTAAGGAGAAATCGCGAACAAAGTAGAATAGGGAAAAAAATAATACTAACTTACCGGAAGTCCTGGTTCACCTTTTTCTCCTTTATTACCAGGTTCACCTCTTTCTCCCTGAAAAAAAGAGTGCAATTCTTAAATTTACTTATTACAATTGTCATTACTTAAGTAAACAACATCAAATCTAATATATAACGGTTAAGTCTGTCGTAAAAAAGCGTATTTATCTCAAACATTGTAAAAACTGCACATTGTGGTAATGTAAGAAACTTAATTTCATGTCATATACTTCCCCAAATGGAATCAAAGTTCAAAAAATAATAACGAAACAAAAATGCCATTTAAATCTAAATGTTTATATTGACGAAGGTTGGAGCAAAAGTCATGGCAACTATTTTTTTTCTTGAAGATACCAGTCCGGTTGGAAAATTGACATATTCAGATGAAAGTTCAAGGTGTTAACTACATGTGTGGACAATGGATAGCACTGAAATATCGCAACACACTAATTTATTACGATAGTATATATATATATACATGACAATATGGCCTTCACGGTTCTTCATCTCCCTTTTTCGATGGATGAGCCGCGGACTACAACATGCCATTCACTCAATGGGAACCTAAAAGTCCTGACAACACCTTTAGATTTCTTCGCATGGGGGTACGTAAGGGACAAGTTTTTCTTTCCCCCACTTTTCTGTTGATTTATCTGAATTGAAACAACGTATCAAGCCACTATCAATGAATATACAGATACCTTACAACGTGTTAAGGTGGAAATGAATAACCAGCTCGATGTATATCGTGTGACTAAGTGCTCAAACAGAACATTTGTGACTGTCTCCAACAAAACTTAAAATAATTTCATACAATTCTGTTACAGATGACATATAATATTTTACATTGTTCTTGATTTATAGAGCATTGAAGCTGTATACTTCTTTATGAATCATCCCTGTAGTTTATCTTAATAATTTGATAAGAATTTTTTTGATTGAATACGAAGCCGAATATCATGCTTCTCAAACAATTCAACACATGAATGTTTGCACATAGATAGACGAAAATTTTTTTTTGATTTTATATATTTAACAAAACGAAAATATTGAACTGAATACAAATGCAGCAATAGTACGTGCCAGATCTTATTTGGATTATTTTAAGACACTGCTTAGGGGGCCACGTTAACATAATGATCCTGATTCCTGATCTTTCACGAATCAAATGTCACATCAAGTTTCAGTTTTCTTATAGAAGTTAAAGCCACGTTAACTTTAACAAATTTCAATTGGAAGGAAAAATATTTGTCTTCTTTTTGAATAGTTGAATTATGGTAGAATATTGTGCTCAGACAAGCTTGGTCCTTTCCCGTTTTCTTAAAGCAGTTAAAAAATACTATGTTGCTTAGTCTTACTTTCTGCGCCCTTTTTTTGTTTGTTTAAGTGGAAAATGAGCGGGGAGAGAAATTTGTATACGCCAAGTGATCGTCGACCTGTGTATCGTACTTTGGAAAAAAACTCGCTTCATGATAAACATATACTTTCAGACATCCAATGAGATAATGTAAATTTTAAGAACTACATGGAAACTCGTATTCTGACACTAACTTTGAAATAGTTTTGAAACATCCCCCCCCCTCTTTTTTTTCTTTTAGAATAAAAGTTCCTTTCAAAATATCCTTTAAAATTAAAAAAAAAAATTAAATTGCTTGCAAATGGCAAACAAAAATGTTTTTCCAAAAAAAATTATATATATATATATATCATATATTGGAATAATTCTTATAATGACATGAGAAATGCAACGTGCAGCCGTTTATCATATTATATTTTATCTTTAATGTTCAGCAAAGCAGTCTGTACTCCAAGCCATGACAAAACGAGTCGAAATTCAGCGTCGATCAGGAGCCAGTGCGTTGTTCATTCACGTGGTTCTTCGTAAGTCCGTCGAAGTGAAAGTATTTATGCGGGAAGTAGGTTGAGTTGTTCTGGTAGGAAGTTACACCAACTGACACTTGAAGGGCTGGGGATTCGTCATATATATATATTTGAGATTAGCAGATCCGAATATAAGTCGACCTCTTTACTTTAACTTTAAAAAAAACATCCAAAAATTCTCGTTCTGTATACGGAAATGTAAGGTATTTTTTTTTAAATCTCTAGCAGAAGATACAATGCAAATAGTCTAAAACGTTCTAAAATAAATCTAGGTACGCTAGGAAAGGAAACTGTTAATAAAAATGCCTACTTGCCTTCATTCCATCCAATCCGGGTGGTCCCTGCAAAGAGAATAAAAATTATTCACCTTGCTGGAAAAAAAAACAAGAAGACAATAGATCATAAGAAACATTTTAACGTAAATTATTTTCATATTGCATTAATAGAATAGGTGTTAATGTGTTAGTGTGTTGTGTGTTTGCATTAAACGATGGAAAACCGCTGTTAGTAAGACATCTTCCGTTGCAGTGAGTTAGTAACCTGGAAAAATAAAACGTAAGAATGAAATAAAAAAAATTATAACAACAAAATCAAGCGAAAAATCATAAAACAATTATATAAACCGTTAACGTAAAAATAAAATGGAAAAGACAAATTTTATTTTAAAAAAAACCAAACTCCTATTTTTGAAACAACGATATTATTTATATTTAACAGAATAAAACCAAAGTAATTTACAACAAAAAAAGATAGCGAATGGATATATAAGAGAGACAGAAAGAATATAATTCAATAACATAGGAAACTATAATCTGGGATGAGAAATTTATGCAAACTAAGTGATAACTTACAGATATAAAGTGTTAAATGTTATATGTTTCAAGAAATAAATGGTTTTCGTGCACATTATTACATTAATTACTATTTCTCATTAGAAAACTTCAGTTGACGGAAAAGTAATGCAATAATTTATTTTGTATTTTAGTAACAAATCCACAACATATTTCTAAAAATACAGACCATGGCGCCATTTTTTCCATCTGCTCCAGGTGGACCATGATCACCACGAACACCCACGGGGCCCTAAAGGGAATGAAAGCAGATATAATAGATAAACTATATTTAAAGATATAGTTCAAACGACATGATAATAGTACTTTTCAAGCTATGATGAAAAATTAGTTTTTTAAATTTTTTAGTTTTGTTTTTTGCAATACAAGCCTTAAAATGCATTTCCTTTTTGAAGAGCGTAATTAAGAATAAGTAATTGAATAAAGGGTACTTTTTCTTTTCGCCGGCGGAAGCGATAAAGTTGCCAAAAATCATGCAACTCACGCTAAATGGAATATTCTCAATGGGGTAACCCTTATCACCACATTTTCAAAACAAATCGTGGTCTTTTCTTATCACAGTGGCGCTTTTTTCATAATACATAAAAAATGGATGGAAAACCAATGAGAAATAATATTTATTAATATATTTTATGTGTATATCAGGGGTCGGCAACCTTTTAGCTGTGGCCTGCCAAACTAATCTACCAATAGGATTCAGCGTGCCGCACAGTAGGACATTTCTGAAACAATTGGATTTCCCCGCGATAATGCATGCAGAGTTAGAGAATAGAAGTCAACAATATAGATTTACAATTTTATTATATATTAATTGTGCATCATTTAAAGATATTTCTTAACATATTTATTATAATAAACAGAATAAAATATAACCATTTTTTCAACAAAAATAAAATACTAAAATTGTATATATATTATGTTTTTTTTAAACATATTTATTAAATTAAGAAATAGAAAACATAAAACATAAATATTTCCCTTCATTATAATTAAATAAAAAGATAATTATAAATTTTAATGCGAACTTAGTACTTGCACCGCTCTGCTTTCTTAACGCAAAATCAGGGGTATAATGTGTGACTTTCAATTTGACACGATTCTAAGCATTCAGTTGATAAACAATTTCTTTGCAAACTCGAAATATTTTTTATTTGAGGAAAGATCTTTTTACTTACGTATATATAGAACCAAAAGCGGAAAGCAGAGTAGATACAATTTTCTCTCTCTCTTCTCAAACAATTAAATCTCTTTAGCAATGACATTCAATTACTTACTAGATAGCTCTATAAATTTATCGTTGGTTATCTTTCTGATTTTTTCAATTTCTTGAATGTTCATAATTCTAAAGATGTTTGTCAAATAAGGTACAACACAAATTTATCAACTTCCATTCACTCAAAAGTTGACCAATTTGTAGAGTAGTGCAAAGTGCCAATAAGAATTGTACCGCGTGCCACAAGTTGCCGACACCTAGTGTATATTGTGTGTTGTCGCCAATAACGCCAACATGGTGTGATTTGCGCCGATGAAACAGAAAAGTACCGAAGATAAAAATATGATTTCAAATAAATAAGACTGACACAATGGTGTTTTACCTTAGACATTTTGAACCGAAACATAGACATTTTGGAACAAATAGTTTTTTTTCATTCTTGCCTTTATTAAGAAAATATTTAATGTTTGTTATTGTAAAAGTACTAGATAAAAAATATAACAATAAACCTACCGGAAGTCCCATGGGTCCAGGATCTCCCTTGTCACCTTTGTCGCCCTGAAAAAAGAATACAAATCAGAAAATTGGTTATTTATTTTATTCAAAAACTCAATTTATTCTAGCCACAGAAAATTCTTGTAAAATAACAAATGAATAAACGTATATTTTAAATGATACACACAAAATGAATTGAAGTAAAATTAAAATTTGTGCATTTAATCGTTACATTGCTACATTTTAAATCTCCGGCTTCCCGATTATTTGTTTATTAGAAATATATCTTTACGTAGATCTGGGTTCGAGAATTTTATGCAATTCAATCGCAAATAGCAAGGCAGTACTGCAGGAGTGAAGTAAATTTATTGTCGAAAAACAATCCTTGAAATACAGGATACACAGCAAAATTCGCAGAATAAATCTCAGAAGGTCTTCACACCTTCAACAGCGCTCAGACACAACTATCATTTTCTAAAATACAAGTATGTTAAAATATTATTCACAAGCACTCGCTCATCCTACACAACAGCCGCAGTAATAACTAATAGCTGGTCGACTCTTCACGGTCAAATCAATACTACTTTTCAACCGTCAAAACAAGACTAACCAAATTCCAGCGAGTGACTCCCTATTTATACGCCTCAAGGATCTTTCGAGAAAAATCTGCTTGCGTCATAAATCGTGACATTAGTAGATTTCTCCCATAATTTCCAGAAGAATCCCTGTGGCCACCAATATTGCTGCCAAATAGCCAACATGGTCGCCAAAAATTATGCAAATTTGGCTCTATCGCCCAGTTTCCATTGAATCGCCATTATAATGTAAGGATCGGCGTTGTTTGCCCGAATATTACAATTATAACATAAAATAAATACAACATAGAGTAATATAAACGTATTACACATCCAGGTATAAATTATTTGCCCTATTTTAAGTATTCTTTATACATAATTCGTAACACTATAATTAATTGAATTTCGAATTGCTTTCAGTATATTGATAGTGAAGCTTTAAGACCTATAGAAAACAAACGAGAGAAGAAATGTGCTTGAAATTAGTTGTAATCATAAATCTTTTTTTTTTTCTGAAAATTTTTGACAAGTTAGAAATGTGATTACAGACGGCAAAGCATTATTTTTTTTAAATAAAACAAATTGATTGAAACATAAAACGGAAAATATTATTGAATTCCACAATAATATTAACATTATAATACGCCCTATGATAATACTGATCTGTAAGGCGATACATTAATAACAGTGATAAATTACAGCAACATGGCTCCCTTCTAGAATAAATTCACACTCCCAATTCTTCATTTTTGTAGATACTCTTCCATCCGTATTTTTTTGTTCGTCTTTTACTTAACTCAATCGATAGTTAAATCTAGCCTTTTTTGGTGTTTAAAATGAGGACCCCGATCACAGTACATTAGAGTCTCGAAAACTCGACACTCGATAATCCGGATAACTCGGCCACACCTTTGCAGGTTGAAGATCAAGAACGATACCAATAAAGACATTACGTCCGATACAGAAATGATTGCTGCTGTCCCAGGGAATGAAAAAGGGCCAGAAAACGATGAAGACGTTAACGTTGAGGGCAATGTACAAAAACTTAAAATATCTCATAGTGAAGGACTAAAGGCTGTCGAAACCACCCTTCAGTACTTTGAACAACAAGGTGCGTCGGTAATAGACTTTCTGTTCCTTCGTCCTTTTCTTGATACAGCAGTAAAATGCTGAGTGAAGTACGGAGAGCAACAGGACATTACGCATTTCTTTAAAAAAGTAGTTTTTGCGGCTACTTATTGTCATTATAGACAGCTTTATGCCTTTATAAAGTACTTTTTGAGGTATACCTTATCAGGAAAACGACTGTACATTATGTATTCTTTAATTTTCATTTTCATGTAGTAAATGCTTTATGCTTTCGTAAAGTACGCACTTTTCCTTTGTTTATTTGGGCAGTATTCTTTTTTAACCATTCCTCGATAACCCGGCATTTCCACAAACTTGGCTATCCTTCGGTCCACATTAAGGCCGAGTTTTCGGGACTCTACTGTAATGTGTTTTTTGATCAACACATCTAAAATGAGTTAATCCAAGTTCACGGTGAGATCTTCTGCGGTGAAATTTCATTGTGTTTAAAAATCTTCAAATGGCGTTGTTGGGAAATCAGAAAAATGTAGTACACGGCACAAGGTCATCTTCGACATTTTACCGAATAGCAGTCTTGTTTGTAATAGACCTTGAGCAGTTCTATAACAAAGTTTTGGTTCAAAGAAACTAACCTAAATTTGAAACTTTTGCAGCTTTAAAAGTGACGGCGTGTTTTTAAGATTTTACAGGTGACCAAATCCAAAAATAAAATTGGCTTTAAATTTCGAATGCAAGTCTCCGCCTCAATTTAAGAAGTTTTTAATTGCTGAAAGAGATAAAGGAGTATATTTGAGGAATTCTAAAGGGTTTTTCATTACCACAATAATATTTACATCAAGAAAATAACGAACAATTAACTTATTTGGTTGTTCTAGAGTTGTGATGTAAATTTCTTTTGAGTGAAAAAAGTGTGAATATTAAATGACCTTACCGGTTCTCCTTTTTGACCATCCATTCCTTTATCGCCTTTAATACCCGGAGGACCTTGAATACCTTGAGGTCCCTGGAAAAGTAACAAAAAGTTACATCAAACAGTTTTGGAGAATAGAAGGTGAAAAAAATATTGAATCAGTGCGTGTGAGCTATCATTCGAAATCAAATTTGAATTAGTTTGAAATTTACATAGTTCTTGCAGAATAAAATTCATTGTACAAATCATGCATAGTTAAAAATTAGGAAATTATTTTTAAAAAAAAAATGTTTCGTAAAAATCAGAAATATCTTCGACACTTTTTAACTTTTATTCAGAAAACTTGTAAAATATATAAAATAATCACTATTTTAAAATATAACAACAGAACTTCAATGGCAGCATATTAACGAAAATTAACATCTGACGGTAGTAGAAGATTAATAAAAGTTTACAATATTAAATTTATAATACATGTATAATTAGCTTTATAATAATAAATTATTTTAATTATTTTAAATATATAATACCATAGCAAACTTTGCTGTTGCAATTAGCTTATTTAATATATATTCATAAATTTTCCAGGTTAATACTTGCTATCACTAGTTAATATATCAAATCGCAATGTCAGTTTTTGTGCGTTTCATTTCACATTTAACTTTCTGTCTAATGAAAGCCATGCACATATCTTTTTTCTTATAATTTTAACTATAGTTTTTAATTTTTTAAAATTATGTCATGTATATTGACTAAATCCTTCGACGAAAATCGCAAAATACTTTTAATGTAATAATACTTAATTACTAACAATGAAAAAATACACTTATCAAAAATTATCTAAAGAAAAATAGACTGGAGTTAAGAAAGATAAGATATACAGTAGTGCAAACTCGACTTTATGTGCATTAAATAAGCAACACAAAATCCTGAAAATAACGTGTTTCACAGCCATCGAGGTTATCTTATGCCCAATTTTAAATGCATGGCTAAAAGTAAACCTATTAAGATTCATTTAATCCGTAATTTGTCTCATTAGTTTCTACCTACCTGCCATTTTGAATTTCTGAACGTATTGAAATCCCATTATAACGGGTTCTTTTCGCGCCTTTCAACTGATCGTCAAGGGAAAAACCTTTTCTTTAATTTTTTGAGGACTTTTTTTCAGTGAAGGAGCCATGGCACATGTAAATAAGTCACACTATTTGACGTGTAGTGAAACCAATTAGAGGAAGAAGTTGGAAGTGATAACTTAAATAGTGATAGTTTAAATTATACAGAGTGTCCCAGAAACAGCGCCAAAACTCTGTACAGCCAGATTCCTCGTTTGGAGTTCATAAAAAATGCCCGAAGAACTCTGTACCTGAACTATCCATACTTAACAAGTGAGTGAGTGAATATTAACGTTGCAATGTTCAGCTACTCGAGGGCTCTTGGCGACGGACCTTGTAATTTTGAACCATGGTCAAGTGAAAAGGACGACACCTGAGATGGTACAACTCTCCTAACTTCAACACCAAACCACACCAACGGGAGGACGTTTGAGCCTCGACAAATTTTACGTGCATCGCCCTTCTCTACATAACGGGTCTTTAGCGGTACTAGCTGGAACTCATGACACGTCGTCTACGAGTCATTTACTTTGATTACTAGGCTACCACGGCCACCCATAGTTTACGAGAAAAATACGGTAGATGATGATGCCCGGTGATGAACGAATGATGATGCATGATGGGGCTCCGGCGCATTTCTGTGCTTGATTGGTTGAATATGGCATATTCCGGTCACTGGATCAAAGGTGGGGTATGGTTCTATGCCCGCCACGATCACCAGATCTCACACCGCTGGACTGTTTTCCCTATGATATCATTTTAAGGAATATGTATGGAGACGTATTGATGACACAAACGGACTTTGTTGCTCGTCTGCATGCTACTTATACTTAGGTGAACACCTCGCTGCAGCGATGTGTGCACTCATCCATTCAAAGGCACGCTCAAGTCGGCTTCGATATGCATGGCGGACACACACACACACTTGGAACATATGCCTTTATAAATATTTGAAAATACTGCTGTTGATGTGACTAATGTAGTACTTGCTCTGGCTGTGACATTATACTTCGTTTTTTTTTTTTTTTTTTTCGTATTTTTCTTGTTAACTATGGATTGTACAGGTACAGTTTTTTGGGGCAATTTTTATGTTTTCCCAACGAGGAATCTAGCTGTGCAAAGTTTGGGTGCTATTTTTGGGACGCCCTGTATTTAGGAAAACTACTTAGTGGAATATCTACGTATCTTGGCATAGGATTAGTAATCTTATTGCCATTGTCAGGAGCTTTACAAATTTTCAGATCCAGAGCGTCACTCTCTGACTTTCTTTATTCAAAGTAGGTAATATTTATTATTAATTAGGAGTAACTCGCTCTGATTTTCTCTAACTGCAATCATATTAGATTTTGAATAAGCTTAAATAAAAGTTATTGGTTTTTCAAAATGTCTTTTTCTTCATTTGCCTTTTAACTCTAAAGCGGACTCAGGTTCAGCACAACATGTGGACTTGGTTTTTCTTTCCATTCTTATAAATATGAATAATTTTATTTATTTAATGACAATAAAATGCATTTGAAGAAATTTTTTTTTGAAATCTTTTAATTTTTATCTATTTTTTCCTAACTATTAATTGTATTTTCAGTCATTTTTAGAGCGAAAATTTTCATTTTCTTGGTAATTTTTATGAGTATTTCAATGCTTTTATTCTCTGATTTTCTTAAAAATCAATACGCTTAAATCCATTTTTGCCTATAAAAAATATGAGAAAAATACATCCCTACAAACAGATTCTTACGATGTTTTTTTATAGTTGCAACAACCAATTTTGCTCTTGCTACAGTGAGAATGAGGCTTTTTTCTTTAGCATTTCATTGAATCAAGTAACGTTCAAATTTGAGAAGTGTCAAAAACATTATGTAAGATTTTTATCATTACATATACGAATTAAAGATAGCAGAAGTCTTAACAGACTCGTACATCTTATTTTGCATTTTTTTTAAAATCAGAGACACATTATTATTTTCATTTATTCTACAACATTCTTTCTTCTCCATTAAAGTAAAGAATTTCCTCAACATTACATCTTGTAAACTGAAATTTTGTGACCAGTTCTATACACGGTTTTTCAACTAATCATCTTGGGGAAATTATTCTTTACTTGTGGTTTGAATTTAAAACCATTTTCCGTAGAGATGACTTGATTTTATGCTAATGTAAATGTTATTTAAACTCTGGTAAGGGGTGTGTTAAAGTTACTAGTGAAAAATTAATCGTGTATCTTTAAACGTGAGTAGCTAGTCGTTAATTGTTAGTAAAGAATCGTTCGTCTTTAAGTTATCATTTAAGCTAGAGCTGCGGTTTAAACAAGTGGAAATAATAGAAAAACTGATTTGAAGAAAAATGTGGCAGTTTAGGAAAGTGCTGGCAGGTGATCTACAAGCGGATCAATAGATAAGTGTACATTTTATAATCTTATAAGTTTGGATTTGGAAACTATTTAGGATTGCTTCCACTTTATTAAACTTTAATTAATCGTAAGTTGATCGGTCATAAATAAAAAGTTATTATTTTTGTAACAATGTGTGCTTCTTTAGTGATGCCAATTACACCTCCAACCTCCAAATTTTGAGAAGATAAAATAACTTTTGTGACGGGTTCTGTCCGCGGTTCTTCAACGAATCTCCAAAGAGAAATTATTCTTTAACTGTGATTTGAGTTAAAAACAGCTTTCCCTAGATATGACTTGATTTGATGCTAATGTAAATTCTAGTTAAATCCTGGCAAAGGGTGTGCTAATCATGGGGAGTTAATCATGAATAGTGAGTCAATCATCCTGAAGTTATCGTTCGAGCTATAACTGCCATTCGAAGAAGTAAAATTATAGAAAAGTTGATTTAAAGATGACCATAAAAGTTTAGGAAAGAGTTGACAAGTGATCTACAAGCGAATCAAGATAAGTGTATTTTAAATAATCTTATAAATTAGATTATATATATATAAGAAACTATAGTTATATAAGATTGTTCCCAAAGTTATTTAATTTGAGTTAATCGTAAACTGATTAGTCCGAAATAAAAGCATTATTTCTATAATAATGCTTCTTCAACGCCCCCTACTACACTTGCAAAACCCTGGGTTGCGACAATTTTATGCGCTCCAATGAGATTTTTAGGGCTGGTTTTTCAATGACCTCACAATGCTCTCTAGTAGAGTTTGCAAAATTACACTACCTTTAACATTCTGCATAAAAAAAAGTATGAGAAGGTGAATATCACAATACGTAGGAAATTCTATTTACCGGAGGACCAGCAGGTCCAGGTGGACCCATGACCTATAAAAAATAAAACTCCATTAATTTTGAAATTTACGTTTTTATTGGTATTTATATTAAAAGCAAACACACATCCAGTTTTAAATTATGTTGCCGCTACTTCTAATACATCAAATTATCATGTGTGCGCTTTCAGTACAAATATTTATAAAAGAATTGCAGTTTAAAAGTATAAAAACTAGATCAATCAGTAAATGCATAATACATGAAAAATTATCATAATGATATCAATAAAGTCAACAAAAAACAATCTAACAATCTTGTAAAATGATAAATACGTACAAAATTAGCAACATTAATGAGGATAATAATCTCCAATCAAATCTACAATGTTCTGCCAGCGCTTTGGCTACTTTTAAATCCCTTCTGTGAAGAACTGTGGCTTGCGCGAGTCCAGAAAGCGATCGACCATTTATGATCTCATCATTTGAATGGAAGTTTGTGCCATCGAGATGCAGCTGCAGATGTGAAAACAGATAGTAATCCGAAGGCGTCATGTCTGGGCTGTATGGTGGATGATACATCCAATCCCACTCTAGCATGTAGAGCGTCTAGCTGGTCATCGCACTTACATGTAGCCGAGCGTTATCTTGATGAAAGGGAACCATCTTCCTTCTCAACTCTTTTTTTCGTTTTTCGCGAATGGCCTCGATAAGTATATGGTTATGATTAGCATATTGCCGTACATTGTAATGTTGATAGTCTGCCCGCTCTTCAGGTACTCCTTACAGATAATTCCATGACAACCCCACCAGATACAGAGAAGCTCGTTCATGTTAGCGTTCGTCTTGCAAAAGAACCTGCTGAACACCCTCCTTTACGGATTGTATTGTAATATACACCCCTTTTTCATCACAGGTGACAATTCTGTCCAAAATGTTCTCTTTTCTTTGATCTCTGAGCAGAGCCAAACAGGCCGTTTTTCTCTTGCTCTTGTCTTTAGGTCAATTTAGGAGGAATCCAGAGGTTATAAACTTAAACGTTAGATTTATGCATTTGAGAGGATCAACTATCATTTTTTTTGACAAACGTCAAGCTCTAACGCAACAGTCCATGTTGAAACATTTCTATCTTAACGAATGATTTGCTTTAACTGGACACAATCAACACCAATCGGGCGGCCAGAACGTGGTTCATCTTCAGTGTCGAAATTCCCAGCTTTAAACTTCCGAAGCAAAACTTTTACTGTATTATAAGAAACAATATTGAAACCTAAACTTTGACATACTTTTTTGTGACATTTAGTTGCACTGAGTTTAATTCGGATCTCATAGCACATAATCGTTCTGATCTGTTGATATGATAGCTTCATTTTAAGCACTTTTTTGGTGCACAAGGTAATAAAGTTTTGACAAACAAATTACACAGTCGTGTAGTTCTAACTTCCAGATTTTGAATGCAAAAACCCGTTTGGAGAAAGGTTAACTACCAAGGGAATGGACACGGTTGGCGCGGAGGTATCTTCCCTTGGTGGAAAACTTTTTACTTAACCCGATACACACTTTCTTATTTATCAATATTCTAAAAGCAATTTTTAGCACAAATCATACTTATATTATTTTAAAGACACGAAGAAAAAGTAGAAATAAGTTATATTTACCACATCTCCTCCCAATGCTCCGTATCGGCTGTCGGCCTGTTAGGAACCAAAAGAAGAGAAATTAGTCATCCATTAACGCCCTCCGGTGTGGAATGAAAAGAGAATAAGAATCACAAACCTCTAAGATCACTACTCACCTGCACTGATGGTAAATACGGACTCACCTGTTTTATGTACTTGATGGGTGACTGAAACAGACACAAAACAGAAAGGAAACATATTTAGTCACTTCTCAACAAATGTACTTCTCACACCAATAAAATATTTTATTACATCACATTTTATCTAAAACCATTACACGGAAATTACATATATATAATTATGTTCTTAAAAATACATGCGTTATTTTTCTAAATACACTATACACAATTTCTTTTTCATCATTTAATGCAAATGTTCAAAATGCATAAAAGTGTAAAAAGCTATTAACGTTAAAAGTTTTAAACAAAATAAATTATGATAATAATGAATATTAAACACATAGTAAACGGTTGTTTTTGAAGAAACATGTAGCAGGAATAGCTCATGTTTTACATTTAACTCAGATCTGATCTTTAGTCCAGCAAAAAATTTGGAAAACTTTTAGGGGACCATAAATCAGATAACTTCGCGCAAATGATATGGAGCAAGTTTCCTGTTTTCGAATAACTAAATATAATAAATTAGTAAATGGTCCTTTAGCGTTATCTGATTTTAGATCTCGTGATTTCAATTTTAAAAGTCCTCTGAATTATTGCAAGCAATTGCTTGAAAAAGTGGTTTTAGGGTGTTCATGACATGGGGAATGCAAGAATTAAAAAAATTTGGTGTTACAGTTCATCATTTTTATTTTATTTTATTTTTTTGTAACACACAATGCACGTTTTTTAACAGTCACATTTCTTTATATTTTTAAAAATTTGTTAAATAAACTACGTATTAATCGTCGGCATCCTCGAAAAATATTAGGCAGAAAGTTGATATTAAATATTTCAAAAAGTCAACTTGTACTAAGGAATACATTTTTTAAAGCCTTATAAATAGGAAACTTCAGCAAAACTTCAAAAAAATTTGAAATTAAGACCAAACTTTTTTTGACGATAAATTAATATTATAATAAAGAAGACGATTGTAATAGAAAAATTCTTCTCCGAAAGTTAACCGTGAAAATAAATTTACTAGCATATGATAAGTAATTCAGCGCTTTTGGAACTATATTGTCAAGAGAGATGAGATGCTATGGGTTAAATTCCTGTGACGTCATAGTCACATGATAATGACAACCAAGTGCTTCTAGCCAATCAGTTCCAAAACTCATGTGACGTCATAATCACACGATAAAAGTAATCATGTCTTTCCAGCTAATCATTTCATGCGCTTCGTTGTTGCCAACTTTTGCTTTTTGTAGAACTTTCTCTTTAAAAGTACATATTTTTCAACATTAATAACACACATAGATGTACAAAATGCCTTTTATCTAAAAGTTCACGAGTAATAAAAGAATTTTTTTTGTAATTTGAAAATATTTTTAAAGCAGATTTTTTCCATAACATTTGAACATCTTTACCCAATTATGAAATTTGAAATCTTTTCTTTTACAAATAGAACAACAAGTAAGTCAGTTTTAAGTCTGTTATGAATTCATTGGAGAATGCGTATTTGTCTTTAACATTTGACCATCATGAATTGAGCTATTTCCCAAAAATTTTAACAGTGTCCCTTTTTTGACAGCTGTACATAAAATAGGCGATTTGTAATAAATATAGACAGTTTCGGGGCAAAAATGAAATACACGATGAGATAATGAAACATGAAATGTATGATGCATAATAAACTCTATTATTTGTAGTTTCATTCCGTATAAAAATTCTTTATATATCCAGATCTATACTTTATAAATCTATATCTAGATATCTATTCCCCGTTAGTTAGTGTAGTTGTTTCAAAAATTGATTTACTTTCAAAAACGGTTCGTCTCAAAACTATTGCATAAGATTTAAAAAAAGCATGATTTTTATTTTATTCATAGCTTCGATCTATAAATTTATTAGCCAGTACTTTTCCCGTTGAAATTTCACGAAAGTTTTTCTTTTTTTTTTTCGACTGATGACTAGTTCATCAAATCACTCGTACATCATTTCTTACCTATTTCAAAACCAAACAAATAATGTTTCTTTCTAAAGTAATTTCGAAAAGTGAAAAATATATATTTCATTCTAATTTTATATGAGATATATTTCTTTTCAAAACAATTTAAAAATTGTACGGTATTTTTTAAATTTTGCACGCGGACGTAAAAATTAGTTATTTTTTATTTATAGAAGGTACG
The DNA here is from genome assembly GCA_019973955.1 of Trichonephila inaurata madagascariensis. NCBI lineage: Eukaryota > Metazoa > Arthropoda > Arachnida > Araneae > Nephilidae > Trichonephila > Trichonephila inaurata. Next base: position 24,027 of record BMAV01013252.1, read on the forward strand.
AATTTATACATTCGTAAATCGCGCATGTGTCCGTTTCAACTTCGATTGGGAGAATTTTCGCGCGTTACACCAGATGGCAGTGCATGTATTTGACTCAGCAACTAAGTGGGAACACACCATCTAAGGGCTTGGGTTCATTTATTTGATTCGGAATTAAAATGTAGTCGCGAAAAGGAAGCCTCAAAAGGATTTCTTAAAGTAGAAAAGAAAGATAATTAAATATCAGTTTTGCTTAGTAGACAAAGAAAAAGTTGTATTATCTTTAGTCTGATTTGCATACTTTATAGGTCGGAACTAAATCTTCATGCTACCAGTCTCTAACAGCAAGACGGTTCTTCAGGAGCGATGAAAATTTATTATAGAAAAAGAATTCTTAGAAATATAGAGTACAGCAGCAAAATTTGAAAAATAAATCCCAGAAGGTCTTCACATCTTTTACAACACTCAAACACAACTATCAGTGTATAGAAACACAAATACGTAATGTATTCGCAGATCGGATCACCTAGCTCGATCGAAGAAACTCCTCAACAGCTCAAGGCAATTCTGACTCTTCAAAGGTCAAGACAATGCTAACTCAGTTTTGGCAAGCGACTCCCTATTTATAGGCAGTACAGATCTTTTGAGAAAAGACCCACTTACGATCGTGACATTAATAGATTTCTCCAGTAATTTCCAGAGGCTTCCATACGGTTATTACATAGTCGCCAAACATATGCCAACTTGGTTCTATCGCCAAGTTTCCATTAAATCGCTATTATAATGATAGTGACGGTGTTACTTGCGAATATTACAATTTTAACATAAAATAAATACAACGGAGAGTAATATTAACACGTATTACACATTCAGATATAAATTACTTACACTATTTTAAGCATTTATTACACAAAATTCGTAACAATATTTTCGAATATAGAATTAAAAGAATGGAAATCGCCTCACCAGTAGGGTAAATGCGAGAACCTGCATGACTAACAGTGGAAAGACCTTTAGATTTAACTTAAGAGTCTGTAGTTTTTAAAAGTGAATCAATTCATTAATGATTTAACGTCTATTAACAGTTTTGTCGTATTTGAAACACTTTCAGCAGAAAGTAAAGGGAAGAAAAAAATCGGAAAATCATCACTTAGAGGTACCAACTTTTCCTAAAAATCAAAGGATAGGTCAAAGAAAAAAAAAAGTTCACATAAAGGAGTTTACCAAGAAAAGTTTTAAGAACCACTAAAAATTACAATTTCCTCAAACTCAAAATTATCCAGGAGGGAAAAAAATATCACTTCTACGCTTCGACTTTCGTGAGTTGAGATTAGATGTAAAATTATTCACGTCTATTTTTCGGGTCGTTAAGAAAGAAGAAAGGACGCGAAAGATGTCACTAGCGGTCCCTGGAGTACATGACAATTTCAACCGTAAAAGCTTCGGGCACTCGATTGTATGCATTTCGATTCCAAAAAGAGAGAGAGGAAAAAAGTAGAATGTGGAGATTTAAAAGACGGAATCTTTCAATTCAAGAAGAAGGGAATGCTTTTAAGTTAAAAGGTAAATTTTCTCCACAAAGGGATTTTCGACCGTTTCTGAATGGGGAAAACGAAAAGAAGATGTGGATGAAAAGTTTGAAGTTTAAAGTTCAGGTATTATTTTCAAGTGAACAAAATATTATTACTTGGAGATAGATGCATTAATTATGATACATATACACAACGAAATAGCAAATATTCATGTTCTTTTTAAGATTCGTGTCTGGCAGCAATACTATAACAGTAACATTTTTCGCAGGAATTTTGTATGAAGGGATTTCTTCATAAGAATCAAGGATTAATATTAGTTTCTTTTTATTTATTGTTCAATACTTAAAATATAATGGAAAATCTTGAATAATTATCAAAATTTTTAAAATACAAGTTATTTAATTTAAATGAAAATAAGTTAGATATGTAGATTTATAGTTAGATGAGTTACATATAGCACGTGTGAGAAACGATGCTCTTTTAGAAATAATCGCATTACCAAAATACAGAAATACGTTTCTGAACATTAAAATAATTAAAAAGTTCAAGATTAAACTGATTTTTATCGTACCGAAAAACTACAAAATGAAAACGAGGATGGGTCAATAAGTCCTTAGAAAAAGATAGAATAAAAATTTTGGGGGGTTAATGTTTCCTTTATTTATCAACATAATCTCCTTTTAATTCGATACACTTTACCAGATGCCCCTCTAATTTTTTTAAACCTTCAGAAAAGTATGATTTTGTGGAAGTTACTCAAAATACGCTTTTGTTTGCGCGATGACCTCTTTGTTTGACGTGAGCCGTTGTCTGAGTCATTTTTTTTAAAAATTTGGAAATAAAAAGAAGCCACTCGGAGCCAAATCTCGTAAATACGGTGGATAGCTTTTAATTCAAACTTCAAATCCTCAATTTTAGTCATTGAAACTGCGCATGTGTGCACTCGCGCATTGTCTTGGAGAAAGAGTTTTCCCCCTTCAAATGAGGACGGTTTTTTTTTTTTTTTAATTTTATTTTCTCACTCAGCTGGCCTGACAACGATGTATAATAATATCCAGTGATATTTTGCCCTTTTTCCAAATAGTCAATGAGGATAATTCCACATGCATCCCAAAATACCATAGCCATAAGCTTTCAAGTTGATTTTGCCATATTTGCCTTCTTTGGAACCGTTTTCTCCTTAAACAATCCACTGCTTTGACTGTTCTTCCATCTCAGGAGAGTAGTGGTGTGTGTGTATCTATGTTTCATCTACTGTTACTAATCTTTGCAGAAACTCAGCCGGATTACGACGCGTGCGCTTCAAGAGAGCCTTAGAGGTAAACACACGATTGCGTTTGTTCTCAACTGAGAGCAAGCGCGACACTCATCTTTCAAATATTTTTTTCATTGCCAATTCATCATGAAAAAATTGAAACGACGGTACCTTTTAACAACCCTGTGTCCTGAACTATTTCACACAATTTTCTTAACACCTTACTGATCATTTCGGAGAGATTGACTTCTACGGGACGTCTTAAAAATGTTCGTCTTTTGTTGAAGTACAGCCCCGTTTAAATTCATTTATCCAATTGTAAATAGTTGCAAATACAGGAGAAGATTTTCCATGAACTCTATCCAACTCGGCTTTAATTTCTATCGATGTTAAGCCTTTTAAGTAGAACTGTTTAATCACCGCTTGAAATTCACTCCCCCCCCCCCTTGTTTTCTTCAACTGACAGTAAAAACGAGATCACTCTAAGAATATGACTGAAACTTTGACAGATACCTAGTGAGAAATGACGGTTACTAAAAACAAACAAACCGCTAGCGATGCTACGAGTACCATCTATTGGAATTTCTAAGGACTTATTGACCCACCCTCGTAATTAAAATGAGAATTCATCTTCCCTGGTCTAATATAGAAGTTAGAATTAAAGAAAAATCCTATCCTGAATTATTTATTTAAGATTTTTCGTACAAACTTTCTAATATTTTCCTTTAATAATAAGTGTAATACTGAATGCGCGGCTGACTACAAGGGAAACCTCAGTCATTTTAAGAATGTTGTAAGATTTCGTACCATTTTAATGGTTGTTAAGTCAAAATGAAGTATTAAATTTGAAAGAGTAATTTTGTTGCAGCAGAGAAAATATGTTCTATTGATTGATATTTATTACTAAGAAAATACGTGCCCCGCTGTTATTTTATTAATTATTAATACGTTCGATCTTCTGATGTCAGACAGTAAAAATAAGGGCTTTTTAATAACATAATTCATTCTCCCTAAGAATTAATTTTTTTTGGTTTTATTTCATAAATTTTGACAAATTAGAAAGGGCTTACAATTCATGTTGCAATCAGTAAAATTAAGATGAAGGCTTATTTTTTTTTTATTTTTATTTCACGCTAACAAGTTTGCGTAAAAAATTTTCTCTACCTCTCTCTACGCATTATTCTTTTTTAAATTAATTTATGCAAAAAGAGTTTTTAAAAATAACTATTTTCAGTGAAAATGATTTCACATTGTTTAACCTGTAACAAAAAACATACAAATTATGCCGGAATAATTTTAATATATCGTTCATTTTAATGTTAACAGGATCAGAACTGTTTTTGAATTTATTTGGTATTTCTGTTGCAGAATTCGTAAAGTTTTAAACTTAATAACTCTTTTCACTATTTCATTACGGTTTCCCTCGATTTCTTTTGAAAACTGACACACAGCATTTTTATTTCAGAATCTAGAATATTCAGATACCAAAATTTTGTATCCAGACAACAAAAGAGACATGAATTAATTTTAAAAATCACATTTATACGCACGCAAAATAAATTAATTCGGAATTTTTCTTATAAGTCAAACATATCATTTCATTTAAACTATAATCACTTGGGTAAGAATATGAATAGATTATTATTCTCATTCTTTAATCCCTTAACTACCGATTAAAAGAGTTACGCGATACATTCCTCAGTGCCACTATTTTTCACATGACGTGCGAATGTAGTGTATTAGGGGGAGGAGGCACAGAGAGATAAGCAAATTGTTCTCTGAAATTATTTTCAAACACTACTAAAGCCTTATTAGTGTATTCCAAACCCATCAGACTAATTTTAAATACAAAACCACAATGCAAAGAACCGTACTTTGGAAGAACGGATATGTATGTCCGGGGCATTAACGCATGTGTTAAGCGAGAGGGATATATATGCCTGCCGCAATTAAGGGGTTAATTTAATTTCAATGGGTTTAAAGTGCTTCTTATTAAAAAAAATTCTTTTTCGCTCTAATTTTTCAGTTGAGGAATATATTACAAGATATACTTTTAAATCTATTAGAATTCAACTTTAGTCCTTGCGTGCAAGCCCTTTCAACAACTGCTTATTTTGAAATCGCACGGAATCGGGAGTATTTGAATCTTTTTTTTTTTTTTTTTGTCAAGAATGAAAAAAACTATGAGCGCGCTTCTCTTACCCATATATCCCTCTACTATGTTCTCTCTCTCTCCTTCTTTTTCAGAGTCACAACGACGTTATCCTAAACAATTGTTCCGAATATTGATAGCAGAATTCAATTTTTACAAATATACTACCCCTCCCCCTCCTCCCCCAACGTTTCGCCTGAAGAAATTCTATACCGTTAAAGTTTATTCATCGATCTTTCAACCCCCCTCTACGTGTCTTCCAATACTTTTATAGGAAGGGGTTATTCATTCACCATTTGGCGGGTTCGTTTAAAATGTAATTTTCTCATTGTATTGTCAGCTGCAGCAAAGTTATGTATGCAAATATGAAATGGGAAAAGGGGGGGGGAATGTTTCCACCCCCCCCCCCCCCCCCCCCCCCCCCCCCCCCCCGCCCGGCCGGGGATGTTCCCCATAAGTACTGTCAGTATCATTTACTCCGGTGAACGTGCATTCGACGAGCACACTCACCAGAATATATTAAATATTATTAGTTGTATCCATTCAAATTACGTGCATTGAAATTATTTTTTTATTATACTTCCTATCGATAGTTTTCGTTCTCAGAGGTGAGAGTGTAGCATTGATAATAATGGAGTTTTGTAAGCTTATTGCTATGTATTATTAATGATTATAATAAGGCTTAGTATAGTCTCGCTTACTAGTATTAATAGTGAAGTGGTACCAAATTCATTCCATCTCTGCACGGCTTGACTGTATTCAAGCGTGCAACTATTAATAACTTACTGTATATTCCGGCGTGTAAAGCGCTCTTTTAAAGCAAAAATAAATAAATAAATAAAATAACATCGAAATTTACAGATGCGCGTTACACGCAGGTATAAGAAAAGTATAGCCTTAAAAATAAAGAAAAAGTGAGCATATAAAAATTAGATTTCTACGTATTTATTCGGCCTGCTATAGTAAATCTTTTTTTACTTTCTAATACCCACGTATTCCACTGTCGCTTATAAATCGCTCTGAATGGTTCATTACAGTGGCGCACACAAGGGGGGGGGGGTCTTCGGGTCCGGACTCCTCCCCCAAAGCCCATTATATTTTTTCAATTGAATATAATCCTATATATATACTACGTAAACCTGATCGGGACATCATCTCATTCACCTCAGCGCCCAATGGTCACGCATTCTGGAATGGGCACAGTAGGCCCTGGCCCTCATGGGCTGTTGCGTCATTGAGTTTGAGTATATACTACTTAAAATTTAATTAAGTATTTGTTATTAATAATTAATTTATTAGTTAATGATAATTATTTATTAAATAATTAATTTTTTACTGTTTTTTGTTCCCGAAAATTGACAAGATCAAAAGAATATGTTGGATGGCGTATTGGAGCATGATACGAAAATGGTGAACTTCCGACTCTGGAGCCCCCTTTAAAAATTCCTGTGTGCGCCACTGGTTCATTAATAAACACATCTAAAGGCTGAGCTAATGGCGTTCATCCACATGGAGTAATTGCCTTGTTTGTGTTGCATTCTGTGAGAAATTTCTTCGTATTATATTCGTCAGAACATGTCCCAAAATTTCCCGGGGTTTTTAAGGCACATGGACGCTTTCTCCAACCATTCCTTAGCCACAATTTTACACCGTTTTCTTCTATCCATCCATCCTTTCCTTGCACATGGACAAAAACATCGGAAAACATTCCGCATCGGTTTTCTTTTACAGTAGAACGTCGTTTATCCGAACGTTTATTATCCGGAGCGTCAAATATCCAGACCAGTTATTTATTTATTTTTTTGCCAGCTACATGTACTGTATATGAATACGTTTTCGAACAGTTTAATGCTCAACAGTTGTTTCATGAGGTCAAAAGTGACGGGAAAACCCAAGGTCAGGGATATTTGGGGAATTTCAGTTGCGTGATTTGGTAAACATCTGCGTGGAATATTAGGTCAATTAGTTTCCAAGTGAGGGGGGTGTATACATGCTCTTTTGTTGAGTCGCGAACAGCGAAAAATAAGTAATTATTTTCCCCAATAAAGGTAAAATTGCGATAGTCTGTACCTATTTTGCTTGTTATTCAAGCACTTTTGCCGCTTGTGATGATTTTCAATATTCGTATAAGTGTCCGGTTTCATATACTGCATGAGTCGCATTCGGTTTTCAGTTATCCGAAACATTCGCGTATCCGAACGGTGTCCGGTCTCAATTGATTTGGATAAATGACGTTTTACTGTACAAATAACCAGGATTTTCAAGTTGTACTGTCCACTAAACAGAAGAGCACAAAGGTGAAGTGAGACTTTTCCCTTCTTCCCTTACCATTGCGCGTAATACTCCGGAATATATGGTATTCAACACCAGTTTCAAACGAATAGTTAGTTCTTTTGGAAATTCTGACGCATTTTTTAGATATTTATAATACTGTCAGTTAAAGTTTTGAGCGTGATGTATTACATTCTTAAAATCAATCTAATCTCTAAATTATTATATATGACACATGTTTTTGCTCCAAATTTATTTTAGGGGGGTGAGAAATCGAAAATGTTTACTGAACTAAGGCACATCATAAAATAGTATACATAATGAGACTTCAGATTATTTCGCAAAAATGGCAATTTTCTGACCTGGAAGTTCTCACACTGTACTACTGCCTGAAACGAAAACTCCCGGGAAATTTTTTTGATTGCTAGAATAACCAGGAATCGCGCTGTCGGTGGAAATTACATTGAATAATTTTTTTATCAATAATTAACATTAAATGGGCAGACACCAAACAGCCATAAACATTCCTAATAAAATACTTTAATCCAGCCGTTACCAAAAACTTACAGCATTCCTTACTCCCTAAATAATAGCGTAGGGATTTTTGGCTAACGAATCTTTTGAACTTAGATTCAAATGAAAATTTGAGACTATGAATGATACAAATGTTTTATGATTGTATTATTTTCATTTAAAGAATACACATGGTTGTGATTTATAAAAAGGATTAACAAAAAAATCACAAACACATACATCCATATTAATATTTGTTCGGGAGTCAATTATAACTATTATAATTATAATTATCCATTAGTTTACGTGCTCATAATACAGAAATGTAAACATAGAAAATAAAAAAAAGGATTGTGTCTCACGCAGTTACCTAATAATTTATTGAAATGTATGAAAACTATTTATGAAAATCTTCTATTAAATATAAAAATAAATTCTGATTTTTCCATGAAAGCACTATACGATAGTTATCCAAGACATTTAAGTGAAAAATAAATCATAAAATATCAAAATTCCTTATTCACGATTTAAGTTTACTTAATCTCGCGAAAGGCGATTTATATTTCCTATAAAGCCACAAATCTTACTTACCGTGTCTCCCTTTTCACCTTTCTCACCCGGTAATCCATGTTTGCCCTGAAAAAGAAATTTTATCAAATAAACAAAATTCTTTACAAAAATATAATAAACAACAAAAATTGTCAAAGTAACACAAATAAGTTGTTCAAATTCATATCAATAATATTCCTTCTTGAAAGAACATGTCTTAAAAATTATATTATTTTTATGAGACACAAGTTTTAAATACCTAACTCTCTCGTATATATTTATAAGACATACATTTTATGTACATTACTCTAATTAGACTTATGTCACATAAGATTGCTGTAATTAACTGAAAAAGAAAGCACAGGAAATTCTTCCTTCAAATGTTCTGTTACATATTTCAAAATACATTTAAATGTACGAGTTGCATTGGCTTTATTTTTTTCAACATATAGGTTAGGGCGAAAAATGAAATCTGAGTGAGTGAGAATTTATTAACGTCGCACTTAAATTCAACGCGAGGGCTGTTGGCGATGGACCTCGTAATTTTGAGCCTTAATCAAGTGATGAGAACGCCACTTGAGCTGGCACCCGGGAGGACTGAGCCACAACAGATTTGACGTGCATCAGACCCCCAACACGGCGGGTAAGAACTATCAGAATAAGTAATAGCTGTGACAATATTTCTGCCAGGGAAATCGTTGCAATTTTTTTTCTTGTTCCTGAAGACACGTTTGACCAGAAAATGTCAGGCCACCATTATCTGATGATGGCACACGATTTACAAGGGTCATGGTGAGTAGACTGAAAATAACAGGTCAAATCTCACCCAATGATCTAGACGCAACCATGACACACCGATTGTGTCAAAGATAATTGGGACAAGGAAATATGACAAGACTGTGGGGTACCGATGTGACCAGACCGACGTCAACACGAGCGGATATACGCATAACCTCCGAAAAGCACTGGCGGCCCCGGAAGCCACTTCTGGTGGCCTTTTAATGTGTGTGCAGGAAAGCCTTGTTCTCACATTGAGCAGAATCGTTGCCAATCGATTGGTTACCAATGGCCTGCACTCAAGGAGTTCGTTAAGAAGACTGCCATTGACCCAACAACATAGAATATTCCATTTGCAATGATGCCCATCTAGAGGAAAATCCCCTCTAGAGGCCCGTTTAGAGGTTCCCGTCTGGAAAACAAAATGACGCGAAGTCGTGTTCTCAAATGAGTCACACATTTGTTTATCCAATAATAGTAGTCGTGAATGATTGCGGCTTTAATGTGAGGTCAAGTCTAATCCAGCCACATCTTCGAAAATCACCACTACACCGCAACGTGGTAACTTAGTTTTCGGTCACTTCTGGTTCGTATTCAGAGCACTATGATGGTCCAACGATATGTAAATGATGTGCTGCGGCCGGTGACAATCCCTTTCCTTGGGAAGGGAAGTGTCCGATGTCCTTCACCAGCAGCATAATACCCGATCGCATATTGCTTGCATCAGACGACGTGCTTCGTAAGATGTACAAATGACGCCATGGCCATCCTTCCCCCCTGATATCTCACCAATTGAACACGTCTGGGATGTGATTGGATGCAGTTTGAATGCTTCGTCACTGCAGTGTTCAAAAGATGAATTATAACGCATGGTTCATATGGGGAATGGAGAACCGTCCCTCAAGACACGCCATCCTCACTTTCATTGACTTTGTAACTAGATGAGTGGTTTTGTGTATTAACGTCTGCAGTAGACCTACAACTTACTGCTCTGAAGTTGTTCTCACCTCGTGTTTTTTGAGCATATTTCAAGATAACACAACAATTATTGTTCATTGTTGTCTCTTTCTGTTTGCCGAGTTTTCTTCAGTTTTTATCCACTCCTCCATGGTGTTGCATTTTTAATGGCACCTAGTGTGTAATGGTTTATGGTTTAACCGGGATTTTTCTTATTCA
>BMAV01013252.1:44230-75835 GCA_019973955.1 Trichonephila inaurata madagascariensis
TTTTGCTAAGTTCTGTGAGTGAGAACATTTATTAAGAGATTGAACCGAAAATATTTTTAGTGTGAAATATCAGAAAACAAATGTAATGAAAATATAACTCACATATAAAATATCTTCATAAACCATTCAGAGAGAAGTTATTAATATTAGTTATATTTAAAAACAAATGGTAAGAATTATAACCACAAAAGGTATACTTACCTGCTTTTCAGGTTAGTAAAGTAAAGTTAGTAAATTAAGGTGCAAATATGGATGAATGTGTGCAACTAAACACAGAAAAATACAAAAATAAGTGTAAAAAATAATAATAATACATAAAAAAGCATGCAAACAAAATTTTAAAAAGGTTAGGAATTATAAAAATGATTTTTTTTAAATAAATGAAAACAGAGCAGATACTGAATAAAAATAAAATAACAATCAAAATAATTTCAATGCATGAAAAGTAAAAATTATAAATACAAAAAAATGAAATATTATGCAATAACAGAAATTATAAATCACATGCAAAAAGAGCATATTAGTTTTTTAGTAACATATCGTTGTTATTAAGTTTGTATTGACAGCAAATATATAATAATAGTGTACAGAAAGATCTCTACAAATTTACAATAATTTAAATTAGGTGAACCGTAATTGAGGACATATATTAATCTTATGACTAATTGTAGAAAACCAAAGTTTTTACAATTCTTTCTATGGGAAAAATCTGTGAATAATTTAGAAGAGTAAAATTCTCAAAATAGAGTTGAGTCTTTGGCAGATTTATTATTCGATATCAATGTTTCTTAAACTAGGGGTCGCAACCTCAAAAGGAGTCGCGTGACTTGCACCTAGAGTCACAAAAAATTTTAGCATTTTCCATGTCTTTGTGTATAAAATAACTTGTTCGCCATTAATAGTAACAATAATTTAATTGTTTACTTAGATTCTTATTGAAGAAAGACAACGTATAGGGCTGGGGTGTCCAACCCGCGGCCCGCGAGATTCTTTACAACTTTACAAAATTAGACTATTTTGTACAATATTTTTGTTTAACGAGTTTTTGTGTGCGTGTAAAAATAAATCCCATAACTGTTATTATTTTATCATGTTGCTTTTGTTACTGCGAATCTCTCTTTTTTTTCTAAATTGAAATTTATCAAGCATAAATCGTGCTCAAACTTAACGCATGAAAATCTGCAACATCAATTACGACACGCAAATACACATGCATTGAGATCGACTTGCAAAAACCTAGTGATTGAGTTGAGAAACAGTTATCTCACTAATTAAATAAATGAAACATTATTTGATCATTGCATTATTATTATAATATTATTATTATTATTATTATTATTATAATATATGTTTGTATACATGAAAAACAATGAAAACAATAATAATATATCAGTCTGTTTTAAATTTTTACTCCAACAAATGTTTGCAATGGTTCCAAATCTAATATAAAGATATATATTTTTATATGCGGCCCGCGGGATTGTAAAGTTCATCCGAAGTGGCCCACGAGGTCCTTTGGGTTGGCCAATCCTGGTATAGGGTATGGCTAAGTACCAGCATCCCAACTTTAGTCATCCATCGTCATTGAGCAACTCCTCCGCTCACCTCCCTTGCAAACACACAAAACTTGCTGATTTATCAACAGATTTGAGGTTACAAATTGACTTTAATACGAAGTCCTCAATAGATTTTCAGTTAGGAGTTGCATAAAAATTTCCAACAATTTCTGAAACTGCACACACACATATTACAGTATCTATTACCTTTGTCTACAACTTATTTATGTGAGATGACATTTTCGTCTTTAACAACCATGAAATTATGATCAAATCTGAAGAATACTGAGACTGCACTTCGTCCGGAGGTGCCGACTGTTATTCCAGAATTTAATAGCATAACTAAAAGTATCAGACATATCCTTCCCATTGATACTTAAATCTTTCTTATGCCATTGTTAATAAAAGGTGATTATCTCAGAAGTAAACTCAAAATGTAAACTCACTTGGTAAGCAAATTATAGCTCATGTATAATTTAACGTGTAATTACATCATACGTTTTTTATTTTGCTTAATTAAAATCTCTCTCTGTAGCGTTATATTTATTATAAAAACTTATTGTAGAGGTTTATTACTGTAAAAAAAAATAATATACTATAAAAATAGAATATTTGTAGAATGTAGAAGTTATAGTAAGTCCAGTGGCTCAGGGATAGCGTATTGCACTTCCACACCACATGTCCGGGATTTAAGTCTCGAGCTGGGCGAGGTCGACTCTTCCTTTGATCCCTTCAGTGGGGCAATAAATGAGAACCAAGTTTGTGTGCTTCGAAACTTAACACTGGGGTTTTCGCTTAAGATTGACCACCTGACCGAAACATCTGCTATTGCACCTCAGTGCCCAAGGTCACGAATACTGAGATGGGCACAGTAGGCCTTGGCTCTTGTGGGCTGTTGAGCCACTGAATTTAGTTTAGTTTAGAAGCTACAATAAACGCAATGCTTATGGGACCGCCCAAAAATTTTGTACAAAAAATGGGGGTAGCTACCACGAAACGTTAGAGACCCCGTTCTGTATTTATGGGGAATAGCCGAGGAAGACCTAACTTATCCAACAAAGATTTCAGGCACTAAGCTGGTCTTTCGGTTTGATAAAAAGAGTTATATTGTAATATTTCTCCCCTTCTTTTTAGGTGATTTTGTATCAGTTTTTTCTATTCTATCAATTATACTGCTCCAGCAATTTCCTTTCATGAAATTTATGCAAATAGGTACGAACTGAAGGTAATTACATTTCTTTGTTTCCTCCAAAATCTTTCTCGCTTTGAAATCTAGAGGAGAGATGACAAATTAGAGGTCTTGGACTTGCTCTTTTTCGAACACCATATGGTCTGGTCACAAAGAACTTTTTTGTGATTCGATTGTCATACAACCTACTCAAGTGTGTCCTGCCTACTTTAACCTTTGTATTGCAATGACTTTAACAATATCTGGTTATTTAAAAAGTTTTTGAATTTCTAAATTGGTTATTTTTCTCCTCTAAAGATATTTCTAAGGATTCTCCTTTCAAATACAACACAAGTCTCCTTGTCTCTCTCGGTCATTGTCTACGTTTCCGCAGCATATGCGAGAACGGTCTTTATCAATGATTTGTCAATGAGTAGTTTTGCTCTTCTGCAGTTGAAATTAGATTTCAAAATATTTTTGAAGTCCATAAAAATATCTGTTAGCAGCAACGACTCCATTTCAAACCTCTGGGGTTGTGTCATTGAGTGTGTAAATATCTGACACCATTGACAGCTTCAAATCTGTACTCTTCAATTACAAATTAAGGTTCATTAAAACTGGTACTTGACATGAATTTGGTTTTGTTCTGGTTTATGGTAAAATGCATTTTATTTGCTTCCGTTTCTAAATAAAGGAATGCCTGTTTAAGTGCATCGGCTAACCGAGTGATCATGATAATGTCCACGGCAAAAGCAAAAATCTGTATTGATTTATTAAAAACAGCTCCCCCCAACACAAAAATTTCAATATCACAAAATATTTTAGAAAGCCGCTTGTCAAATCTGCCTTACTGGACGAAATCTTCATTAAGATCAAGCATAATGAATGTGGTAGTAAAGAAAGCCATTTTGAATCCTATTGTCATTAGCAAACGCATATTTTATCAACACACACAAGTTGCACGAATAAGTAATAAATATTTTTTCTTCTTTTTCCTAACGCTTTCTTTATCAATTAATTGAAATTTATATGAATTTAATATTAATGTTACATGCATAAATGTAAATATTTGTAAAAAAGTTCTAAGCAGTTGATTTTTATTCATTTTTTGAGTGGGTTTTCAAATTAAAAAACGCTGTTCTTTTTTTTTTTTCCTTTTTTTTTCATTTTGTACGGCTGTAAATAATGTAAAACGCATCTCTCTCTCTTCACAATAAAAATCATATCCATTTTTGCTCGATTTTTTAAAGAACTTATCTCTACCGTGCAAGAGAAAGTTGAGTGTGTGTGGATATACATATATGTGCGTGAGTCTCACACAAGCTAAAGGAAATTATAAAATAAAATCCGCGATCACTCTTTACTAAGTGACTACTGATTTCAAGATGATTATTTAAAGGAATATTGGATGCAACTTAATAAAAAAATTAAATATAACATTAGTGTAGGTTCCATAACTGAATAGGATGCAAAAATACAAATTCAAAGTATGGATACGTAATTCCTTTTTAATAAGTGGGTTTTATTTAGAACAAAATGCATGTATCATATATATCAACTAATGTTAACTGTTGTTTAATTGGTAAGAAAATGATTCCAAATCGAAGTTTTCCATGAGAGTTATTTGATGGTAGAAATGCTCTCAATGCCGTTCTACTTTCCTTGTTGACACACCTGTCCCTCAGGCAGTAGGAACCATTTGATCTCCGAAACTCGTTCGATACAAAATTAGGGCAGTAATTATATTTAACGAATAATTATTCAAACAATATCGAAGGGGGCGTAGCTCAGATGGTAGAGCGCTCGCTTAGCATGCGAGAGGTACCGGGATCGATACCCGGCGCCTCCAAAACCTTTTATCATCCAAGTATTACAAATAAACTCAAAATATGGTGGTTAACTGGCAGTGTGTCGGTATGGAATTATATCCTTATTGGTAAAAATTGTAAATTAACAAGTGATAAAATTAGAGTACATCATTAAAAGTTTAAAAAAATACTAAAATATAGAAATATGTTTTGTTAGAAAATGCTTTTTAATATTTACTTATGTATCTAGAGAATCATATTTAGAGCAATACAGACTGTGAACTCTTTTCTGTTTATATCTATTGACAATATGTTTAGAATGTGATGACTGGCACATCCAATGCAAAAAAAAAAAAAAAAAAAAAGATCACTAGGAATACAAAGTTACCTAATTTTGATTTAATTATAGGTAATTGATCATTCAAAAAGAATTTTTTAGAGTTTGGACATTATGAAAATCAAGTATTATTACATAGCTTATTGAGAAACGTTAAACACAGAGAAATAAACAGCAAAACAACACGTAATTTCTTACAACTATTATTCGTTTTTTAAATAAAATATGAGTACACAAAGCTTTTGTAAACATCTCTAATTGCTAATTCCATTTATTACTTTTAATAGTCAAAGAATTTCTTATTAAAATCAATGCAGTTATATGCACAGTGGATGAAGTTAATATATTATATATCTGCATCAAATCATAATAAAACTATACAGAAAAATAAACAATAACAATGTTAAGAATAGTAAAATGCTAAGTAAAGAAAATATAAAAAGACAATACTACTCACCTCATAAAATCAAAATCTTTGTGCACATAAGCATTATATGTATATGTGTAGAAAATTTGTAACTGTAAAATTATTTCTAGTGTTACGAAATGTCTTTTTTTATATCAAACATAGAGATTGTCGATTTATATATAGTTTCTAAATACAATAAAAAAACGACAAGTAGTCAGAGAAACGACTTACTTAAAATCTTTACACATGTATGTAAATATTAAATTTATTTAAATATTAAATTTATTCAGATTATTTTTGTTTATACTTCCGAGCTGGTCAATTGTAAAAATATAATACTTAAAATTAATTATAATAATTACCCTTAAAATTATTGCTTTGAAGAATAATTGATTAATAAAAATTATTAAAAAAATATAGCATATATCTTGATGGAAATCCTGAATTTAAAGTTAAAAGTGAATATGTAAAATTTTCTAAAATACTAATAAATCTGTGTTTCATATAAATCTCCTCTTATACATTTTTATTTAACGAAAACAAAACGAATGTAATTATTCATTAAAATATGTTTCAAAAATATTCAAAAGGAACATTTAAAAATAAAAAAAAAAATTAAACTATCAAAAAACTTTGCTTAAACAAATTTAACAGCTTTTGTTTT
This sequence comes from Trichonephila inaurata madagascariensis, assembly GCA_019973955.1. Taxonomy (NCBI): domain Eukaryota; kingdom Metazoa; phylum Arthropoda; class Arachnida; order Araneae; family Nephilidae; genus Trichonephila; species Trichonephila inaurata. The sequence goes on from BMAV01013252.1 coordinate 50,173, forward strand.
AAGCTAAAATTTAAATTTTATTAATAATAGACAAGGTTTAATAAAAACTATTAAAGAAATGCTCGATAAATAAATGTATATGATAAATATTTTGTTATCTTATTTAATATTCAATTTTTAAATATTAAAATCAAATGACACACCAAAATGTATATAAATTTCGTTTCTCTATAATTCGCTTTAATAATATTAGAAGTTATTAAAATAATAAAGAAAAAAAATGATATATTAAAAAAAATCTAAATTTTATAGTCATTAAATATTTGTTCCGATAAATAATGCAGTTATATGTGCATTACATATATATATTTCTCTCATTTAAATGTTTTTAGAAAAAATAAAGTAAATAATTCTTAGAAGTATATTCTGAAGCTAATTTACAAAAATGAGAAGTAGAAATGGATTCTCTTATAAAGTGTGCTTCAGAAATTTTTTCTGTAAATACTTTTAAAAAAAAGCCTTTTTCTTTTCTTTTTTTTTCACTATTTACAACTAATATGCATTTCATTTAATAAGATAATTATTATATATATCGATTTATTTTGTTATTTTTAGTTAAGAGAATCCGAGCTGTAAACACTTAATTACCACATAAATTATCTCTATGGTCCTGTTCAAATAAAGACAGTTTCAGTCATTATTAAAAACTTAAAATTGTGTAACTAATAAAAAAGTAGTTAATTATCACCGAAATAAAACTAGATTAATTTAAATAAAGGAAAACATTTTATCTTCTACACAATTGCAAAGAAATATCATTCAAGAAAACTCAATACACATAACAACTGTAAACTACTTTTTGAAGCATAGCTACACTAAAAGAACAAATCAAGCATTGCATTCTAGAATGCATGCAACAGACATGCATCAGAGTCAAAATGAAGAACGAAATTTCCCCCAATATCTGTAACAACAACAAAAAATAAATAAAATAATGAATTTTCAGGATTGAGTATTGAATTAATAACTGACCATTAATTAAAATGAAATAGCCAAGCTGGATGAGGTTCCTGATTAGGCGAATTAGTAGAATTTCCTGGATACAACTTTGAAAAATTAAAACCATTTCTTCATATATATTACTTTAAAAAATAAATGATTTCTTAATGGAATTATCACGCATGAAAATAAGATTAAAATAAAAGATTCATAATTATGTGAAAATATGTTGAAGAAATTCACAGTAACCTTCTGTACTTCAAAAAATGTTTCTACATTTTTAGATATAGAAAAATGTCGCCATTCAAATCTGAAGGGAGGGGGACTATTCAAAACACACTTAATTTTATATATGTTTCAAACAGGCAAGATAATATTTTTTTCTTTTTCAACCCAAGTTACCGAAACAAACTCCAAGTCAAACACAGCTCCCAGGCGGTAATTTTTAAATAATATTTGATAGCAAACTAAATATTTATTTTTCGATAGTAGTATACTTAGATGAAGAATATAAATATGTAAATCATTTATTGCTTTAATAACAGGAAAGCCTTTATTAAAAAAGTATAGGAAAAAATGTGTTGTAAAAGATAGTTTAATAGAAGGAAACAAAAATTGTTAATTTCTTGCATGAAGTTTATTTTGATAAGGAGTTCAGTTAGTTAAAGAATTTTTATGCAGTAATTTTATTCCGAAGAAATACACTCACTCACTGATTCTTTTTAAATCAAGCTCTAACTTTTTTTAGGTTATTCTCGTCTACAAGAAATTTACAATATAATGTGAGATTAGATCCCGGATATGCATTTGGGAAGAAAGAAAAACTAAGCATAAATATTAAATCTACCACTAAACAGCACTTTTTTTTATTTTAGATATAAAATATTATGAGAAAATATGTAATTAGAAAGTTTATAAAACAAAACTTGATTTTTATTTTCCAAAACAACCGTCTGGGCGGCGTACCTCATAAGGCGTTGGTCTTGTACGCCCAAGTCGGTGGACATTCATGATGCAGAAAATCGACAGTGTCCATGTCGTATGCTTGCGAGGCATATTAAAGATATTTTGAGTGCCTGTTTGGCTTGCGTGCTCTCGGCAAAATTAAAGTCCCTGAATCAACAATTTCACATCGTCAGAGCTCAGATGCTTCCCTCTGGAGAGGAAACTGGGTGTCAAAATTACACTGTGGCAATTGGTATCTGCCTATATGGACCACACTAAAAAGTGATAACAGTTCCCGAGGAATGTGCTAGGTCTGCAATGGTAATTACCAATCCGCCGCCCCATTTGAAAGAAAAAAAAATTCCGTTATTTTCCAAAGCTTGGATTGATTTACAGTCAAATAAAAACAAATGTAATGAAATTGTTATAAGAATCAATAGAAAACTGAATGTGTGTGTGCGATGAACGTATCATTTAATAAGAAAATGAAAATTATAAAAATTTATATAAATGATTACGATTAATTAATATAAATTAATAATAATTTAAAAATTAATCTAAAACTAAAATGATTTATTCTTCGTAAAAAATTTTCTTCTTTTTTTTTTAAATAATGAACAATTTGAAAAAATTTTAGTGTCAAAGTTTCATTTAGAAAGCAACTATCACTAATCATTAAAACAGATTTTCTCGAAACTTCGTGTCCCCCCCCATGTCGTTCTTAGTGTAATGTATAACAAAATATATGCATATAACTAAACAAAAAATAATAATGAGGCATTTTCAAAACGTTCTGAGAGTATATGAATAAAATATATGCGAAACATTTATAGCATAAATTAATACTGACTCCCTGTTTTTTTAATATATGTTTATGAATTTTTTAAATTGTGATTTATATAAATGTATTTTAATATATTTTTATGAGGCATTTATACATTTTTTTAAAAAAAAAATTAGATCTGTTTTATCCTTTTTTTAAAAATTTTAACACGAAAAGAAGAAACAAAGGGAGCTTAAAAAATTAGAATAAAATGCAATATGTTTTACATTAATTTCTGTTACATTAACGTTTTCTACCGAATACGTGCTCTAAATAATACTTAACGCGAAGAGCTAATTGTTTTACACGTTACATTTTAACTAGTCACTAATTAGCTATACGTGGCAAGAGTTCGTTAAACAGCTGCAAAATCAAGTTAGAAAAATTTAACAAAAAACTTCAGAGAAATGTTTTTTTTTTTTCAAAGTTAATGGAATAGTTCCAATATAGTTAAACATTTCGTATATAACCACACTTAGTTTTATGTGCTAATTTTATATTAAAATAAAGAGGGGGGGGGGGCGCATATTTAACTAGAATGTTTAATTAGTACAAAAGTTAGCTACGAAAAACACAAAATTTAACTATGAGCTCAACTAATGACTTCACACAACATTAGTAGGATAAAAGTTAATTATACAAAAAATAAGAAATGAAGGATAAATTTTTCTTTTAATCTACTTTTATTTACTTTCGTACCTTTAGTTACATTCTCGAAAAAAGTATTGAGAAAATTTCTTGCTTACATCGAAGCTGAAATTCTTTCGGTATCTAATTTTCTCTCGTCTTTGTAATACTCTAGGGAAATACTAAAAATTATTTGAAACTTCTAATTCGTATAGCACTATTTTTAAAAAAAATTTAATAACGGTTGTGAAAAATGATAAATATAGTAAATTTACGTTAATACTCATATTTCAAAGTTATATTTTTTTGAATGCTTGTAAATAGACTTGTGAAAAGTCCTATTCGGGCCTTTTTACTAATCTCCTAGGGGAAAAATACTTCTTTAACTGTTGTTGAGTTTGAAACTGCCTTCCGTATAGAGAACTTAATTTTATGCTAATTTGAGTGCTTTCAACTCTCTTTGCTCGAGCTCTAAACTCTAGCAAAGTGAGGATTAGAGTTAGTCGTTAGGCTGCTATTAAAGTGAAATTTGCGAAGTGACTATAGGAAGCCCTTAGTGAAAAGAAGCTTTAGGCCGGAATATCCAGTTGACCCGGGTGAGATATGACAATTTTGTAACATCGGATCATACTCAGTTAAGTGTATAATTAATTGTTTGTCTTATGAATTTAGGGTGGCCATTTAATTTGACTGCTCCCTCAGTTTATATCATTGTTTGATAGTAAATTGTTTTAATCAAAGAAATTTAGTTATTTTTATAACAATGTCTGTTTATTCGGTGTCCCAAACTTCACCAGCGACATCAGAATCGCAACAGACTTAGTATGACTTTGAACCTTATAACGTAATAGAATACAATTTTACTACATATCATAAAATATAATAACCATAATATAAGCATATCGTAAATGTCGTCAATAGATTAATTGACGCACAGCTTACCAATTAGATGAATTTAGAATACATATTGTCTTTCGATTATTAGAAAGTTATAAAGTAAACTTTTACAAAAAATATGCCAAAAAAATATCAGTTTCATCATAGAGACATTAAATGTTACCTTCGCTTGGTAATAAAGGGCTAAATCTGTATCTTTAACCTTTTTTTTTTAAGTAGAATTTTCAACTTTAACGCGTGAAGTTAAAAATCCGTTTTCTATTTCAGTGCGAAAGACAAAAATATGCAATATTCGTTTTACTCAGAAAATAAATCATTAGACTCAAACAAAAACACATTAAAATTTACTGGGTTATTTTTACTCTAATGAAATCAAAAGAAGCTGATTTAACATTTGGGCATTTTCAGATTTTGGAAAATATACCGAATTTGGGTTCTTAACATTATGCGAAGGTAAACGTTCAGTATTAATATTTTTATCAAAAGCATAATGGACAGAGGATGAGCTCAAATACAGTTTGAAATCAAAATTCAAAGAATTCTTTTTCGATGGTACTTAAATAGGTAGATATATAGAGAAACAAAAGAAATTCTTTTTTCTACGCTTAAGCCAAAGATTCAGGAAAACCAGACAAGGGTATATAGCTAACACACACTGTTATACACACTGCTCAAAAATATTGGGGTAACATATGGATTTAATGAAATTATGTAAATATTTCTTCTGATAACTAACGTAAAACAAAACATCCATAGTCTAAAATGTACCAGAAAACAGAAGAAAACTTCATATACAAATCAACTTACATGGGGTCAAAAACCAGAAAAAGGAAATAAGTGCTGAAATCGTGATTTCGTAGAAGCTGTTGTTTTTCGTTGTCTCAGTGGAGAAATTCAGCCTTTCGGTTTTAATTTTGAGAAAAGGGGACTAAAAAATGTCATGATAACGTGATCTGCCCGAATCCATGGCTTGGTGTATTATCAGCAGACTGGGATCCGGGGAAACACAAAGAACTGTAGTGGATGCAGTTAGAGAGGTAGAAGTGTCATTGCAAGACTATGGAATCGATTCCAATAATTAGATCATGTTTGACATCGGCCAAGGCAAGATCGTCTCCTTGCTACCATAACAAATAATGACCGATATATATCCCATTAACAGCTCATTGAAACAGAACAGCCAATGCAACTCATATTCAAAGACAGTTTCTTTTGGCAACAGGACGAAGGGTCTCAAGCCAAACATTACGAAATAGGCTTCATGCAGATGGTCTGTATGCATGTAGGCCAATGGTGTGTATTTTTTAACAGAAAAACACCATGCAGGCCGAGTGCTGTTCACGGACCAGCCCAGATTCAGTTTAAAGTGTGACGCCAGACGTGTTTTGGTATGGCGAGAAAGCGGCACTCGAAATAACCAAATATTCGTTCAGGAAAGATCACATTACGAACTAGGTGATTTAATGGTATGAGATGGTATCACAAAAAAAACATAAGCGGACGTACTGACCTGCATATCATTCGGAGTGTCAATTTGATGACTCACACAAAGGTATGCAGACAGGATCTTTAAACCCCATGTCGTACCTTACGCAGCAGCCATTGGTGATACCTTTCTTTTAATGCGGCAGAGTACCAAAAATCATCTAGATCATCTCGTGGAGAACTTTCTTGAAGCTGAAACAATACAGCGTATGGAGCAGCCAGCATGTTCTCCCGACCTAAATCTGATCCAGTATACTTGGGACCCATTTGGACGACACATTCAGTGAGATCACTGTCTTCGCTCACTGTCCGGAACGTGGAGATTGCACTCCTTAAGAGTGGTACAGTATTCTCCAAAGTTTTATCAATAATCTTATCGCATCCATCCTAAACAGATGGGCAGCAGTCTTGGCAGTTTGGGGGGGGGGGGGCCCCCACCATATTAAACTCTCTGCATCAAATGTAAACAATCTTTTTTTTTTTTGTCATTTACATGCAACTAAATTGTTGACCTGAAGCATATTTATATATATAGTCACAGAGAGAGAAGAGAGAGAGAGAAGACACTTGAATTTTCTGCTTCATATATTCCCAATAAACCTTAGGTACAAATGCATACAGGGATTTTTTGCATAGTTTGACGATGGAGCTAGGGTCTATGCGTGTGTGTGTACACTATGACTTCTTATACAAAAAACTTGTAATTTTCGTAGTGTCATTATAGACATAAATATTAGTGTATCCTTCCCGAAGGGAAGGAAGGAAAGTTGCCATAGCCTGAGACACAGGTTAGACTTCTACACGAAAGATGGCGACACCGTTTATCTCCGCCTCTACAATTTAGGCACTTAAGGTTCCGACTACGTTCGGAAAAGTGTTTTTAAAAAAGCGCATAAATAGATAATTTTCATGATATTTAGCATCACTTAGATTAGAATACATGTATAAAATTGTTTTAAGGACATTTTGACCAAAAACAATTTATTTAAATACAATATTTCGGCAAAAAAATTAACTTAGAATAACCTTTTTTCAAAATGTTCTCCTTTTGTGAAAAATGCTTCTATTATAATAATATTTTGCCTGTATATAGCTCAGACCACTGCACAGAGGCTCAACTATGATTTCTGAAAAATTCACATTATTTTCAGAGTTACAACCATTTTAAATAATTATCAGCGATTTTTTCTTAAAATTTCTGCCCTCTGTTGTCGTAAAACATGGATAAACCCACTTCTAAGTTATATATTTTAAAAATTCTACTTGAGCCTCTGTACAGAGGTTTGAGCTATATACAGGCAAAATATTATTATAACAGAAACATTTTTCACAAAAGGAGAATATTTTGAAAATGGGTCATTCTATGTTCATTTTTTGTCAAAATATTTTACTTAATTAATTTTTTATTGTAATACCATTCTTAAAACAATTTTATAAACATTTTCTAATCTAAGTGACATTAAATATCATAAATGTTATCCAGTTATACGCTTTTGCAAAATCATGGTTCCGAACGTAGTCGGATACCTTAACAGTTCATTAAGATGGAGCCTGTCTCTGACTGCTACAGTTTTACAGCATTTGCAAAGCGTATACTTCTTTATGACTCACCCTGTGCTAAGACTGTCTCTGTGACTTATGCAGACTTTTTTAACGCTTCTTTTTTTTTTATTCCTTTAAGAAAAGAGTAAAAACCTTTTTAAAAATATTACAAAATATTAGTTTCAAATAAATAATGTGTACTTAACTATATTAATTAAAATTCTTAACGAGAAAGATGGCATTGCGCTTCTTTTACAAGTTCTGTTATATCAAGTATAATATATATATATTTGAAATCTGCCGTCTCAATTCCAGGGTTTTGCACTGTCCATACGGTTTCTGTTCTTATTTTAAAAATAAAGAATTACATTAAAAAATCGAGATGGATGCAAATTGTTATCGTATTGGCACGCTATGAGTTAAGTTCTTAATTTTTGCACGTGTTTCTACTATTTTTTGAAAATATTATGTTTTAATAATATTTTCATATTTTATATAGTTGCAAACAATACAAAAATTTAAAAAAAAAAAAAAAAAACTGAAAATTCTTGATCAAAATATCCGTTTTAGTAAGTTTTTTCGTTGGGGCAATTTAGTGGTCTAGTTTAGGATGGCACACCTTTCAATTTTTCCACGAAGCCGTTCAGAGTTTGTAAAAGAGAGACATATTAACATTAAATGAGAGTTCGCGGACTTCCTATAAAAACGATAGGGAACCCCTGGGATCTATGGACCACTGTTAAAGAACTACTGATCTATAATAGGCTCACATTTAATTTCTACTAATAAGCAGTTTTACAAGCTATTTGCTTTTGTTTTCGTTGAATCATAAATTATACCAATAAGAATGGTTAAAGATGATCGGAATCATTTTTAATGCTATTTATTTACATTGTAGCCACAAGCCTAAAACTAACTGCTGCAGTTCTTATAGTCGGAAGGAAAAATATGAACATGCAAATGCTCGTATATATTCAATTATTCTACAGGAATACTAGTTTGAGGATTAAGTTAACTTAATATTCTTTGAGAAATTTTACGAATATAACATCTCTGCCCCATTACGTAGAGCTAGAATGTAAGTATTCTGCTCGAAATTATTTCACTTTAAAAATATTTATTTTTAAAAAAAATTCTATTGCAACATCTAAGGTGACATCATTAAATTATTATTCAAGTTATTTTTGTAGCGATTATCAAATGCCAAAAATTCCCGATAAATTTCATAAAGAAATTTCCTTATTGAACATTTTGTCGAACACTAATGCAGAAATATTATTTGTTTCAATAAAACAATTATATTTCTAGAAATATTTTCTCTTTTCCGTTATCAATGCTGATACCGCAGCGTTGTTTGTCGAGCGAAACATTCATAATCGAAATTTAAAAATGAAATGTTTCCATCAGATGCTTGCTCCCTAAATAGGAATTATAGTTATCCCAAATAAAAACAAAGTATGAGAATTAATCACGATTTATCTTGGAACAAAAGACTCGCAGCCGCGCTTATTTTTATTGATCCATCAGTTAGCAGTAGTTAATCAGTTTGCTTAGATAATGCAGCTTAAACATTTTATACTTGTCTGCTATCGATCGAGTACCCGAAGCCTTATAAATAGTTTTACAAGTAATATGTACTAATTAGTTTCATCCGTTTAGAGCATCATCCTATGACTTCATTTGTAGCTACAAAGTTGATACAAAAGGAATCATTTCATTGTTTTCGTATCACTGTTTTCTGTTTATTTATCTTATCGGCTGCCACATGTTTTGTAGAATGAGTATGGGTCTAATATGATCTGTCTTCTACGAAGATATTTTAAAAGATTTAAAATGATAAAATAGAATAGAGTGAGCATTGTATTTATGGTGCCACACAGTATCAATGAATCAGTTGATCGATCGTTTATAAACGTCGCACTCTGAAGAAACATGAGAACTATTGGCGATAAACCTAGTAATTTTTTACCTTGGTTAAATTACAGGGACGGTGGTGCAAAAAAGGGAGGGGGTCCAAGGGGCCGGCCCCTCCCCCCCCCCCTTCATAGCCTTTGATTTATTTTCGGTTGATTATAATTCTTTGTATATAATACGTATAATTTATTTAAGTATTTGTTATTAATAATTTATTTTATTAGTTAAAGCTAATTATTTATTCAATGATTTATTTTTCACAGTTATTTTTGCTCCCGACAATCGACAAAATCAAAGGAATATGTTTGGCGGCGTAGGGGTATGATACGAGAATGGTGGACTTTCCGACCTTCGACCTCCCCCTCCCCTCCCTTCCCTTGACAAATTCCTATGTGGATCACTGGCCAGGGATGACACCTGAGATAGCACCCCACTCTCTAAACTTCTCCTAAGGCCAACGTGAAGGGACTTTGAGCCGCGACAGATTTAATATGTTTCAATTCCTCTTGGCGAGCCTCCAATGGCACTAGAACTCAAATCTATGATTTGGCAACGCTGGCCACAGGTTCACGACCTTGACCACTCAGCCACATTAATTGAATCGAGTAAATCATGTTCTATAAATGTGAAATTATTCTTCACACACACACAACTGTTTCTAACAAAGTCACATGTTTGCCCAAGTCAAAAGAGTAACGTTTTAAGTTTATTGAGTCTAAGAAATGTCAATATATGTGAATAATGTTATACTAATTTATTTTGCTTAAAAAGTCGAGTCAAAAATTATTTGTAAGTTTCAGTCTTCAACATATACACACAGTAAATTGGATAAATATCGAGTTGACTGTTAAATCAAATTAAAGCTAAATTTTTTTAATTCTTTCGGATATTTGAGAGTTAAGTACCAGTTCAGGTGGGAGTTTCATCACTTAAATATAGTTCGTAACAAACGATCATTTCACTATATGCGAGTTGAGTAGTTCTACTAAATTATTACTTTAAAAATCATGCAAACAATCTCGATTATTTTTCTTTACGAGATATAATTTAAAATACGGGGTGTAATTTGAAATAGTTCTCATACCTTTATTTTAAAACTTTGCATTGAATGAAAAATATTATAGAATGATTTCTATCCTTCGCATATATTGATAGAAAAATGAAAGCAAAACTAACTACCAAGATGGCCATTTTTTTTTGGCCATACATCGAAATATATTTTAAAAAGAATAGGGTATATAAAATGCTTATGCATCAACATCCAATGGCTAAAAATGGCTGCATATTATAATTTCTTAAAAATTCAAGTATTTTTTATCTTTGCAAATCACAAAGAGTTTTAATTTGATTTACCACTGAGCTTTTTCCACCCCACCCCCCTTTTTAATAAACTTTTTTTCATCCTAAAGTGTCCATAAAAGATAAAACACTTCTTTGAAATAAATCTTTAAAATGCATTTCTTATCTTTACAGAAATATATCCAACCTACTCCTTTGTATCATGTTAATTTTAAAGCTACTATATGAGGTTTTTGCTCTTTTTTATGGGTGTTTTCCTTTGTCATTTTATTGTTTCCCCACTGCCATAAAGCTTACCTCTGTAAAGATTGTCGATCAACTCGAAGTGTTTCATTAAAAAAAAATACTATTATTTTAATTCCTTTGTTATGTCTAGAATTAAATACAATAGTGACTATTATAAAACAAAATGTAAAGAAGAAGAAATCATTTCATATCACAATACTCATCATGCTATTAAAAGAAATGGGTAGTGACCACATGTTCCACGTCGGCCAAATAGCTTTGAGACTAATGTTTTTGATTCTCATCATCAAAATTAAAAACAAGTATGGTAAAATAATTTCAATAGCAAAAATAATTTATTTAAAAGCGTACCCGCAGAAAAACATGTATAAAAAGTTCAAATCACTTAAATATTTTTATTCATAGCGATAACAGTAGTAATTATGGCAATGTTAAAAAAATAACCGTTTGTATAGTGAGAATGCTATTTTCTGAACGATTACTGTTTTTACTGTAGCAAATAATAATAATTATTAATGTTTCTTAAAATTAAAAATTAATTACTTATCAATCCTCTTTGAATGGTAAGGTACAGTAGTATTATATTGTAATAAAAAGACAGCAGAGAGTGCACTTTTTCTATAAATGAGCTGAATTCATGTGACATAATAGTCATATAACTGCAATCACATGTATCCAGCCAATGGGCTAGATTCATGAAGTCACATGATAAAAACAAACACGTGTTTTCCATTGAATTCAAAACAAACATTAAACTAATTGTACTTGTTCTATTTGTAAAATTTAGATAAAATTTCAAATTTCATATTTGGGTAAAGATGTTTAAAAGTTAAGGAAAAAATTGCTTCAAAAAGATTTTTTTAAATTAAAAAAAAAGTCGTATTTTATGCTTATACTTTTAAATAAAATGCATTTTGTATACATATGTACTTTTTAAGAGAAAGTTTCTGCAAAGAGCAAAACTTGGCAACACCGGAGAGCGTGAACTGATTAGTTGGAAACACAAGATAGTTTTTATCGTGTGACTATGATGTCACATGAGTTTTTGAATTGATTGGCTAGAATCACACGTGGCTTCCACTATCATGTGACTATGACGTCACATGAATTAACCTTATTAGTTAATAAATTCATATGACGTCACAGGCACGTGATAAATGCAATAATGTGTTTCCAGCTAATCCATTTATTGTTTCGTCTTTGTCAGTTTTCTCTTTTTACAGAAACTTCTTTTTAAAAAGTACATATTATCAACAACAGTAATTCCAGTGGAGAAACGTAACCGCCTCCCCAACTCCCGCATTGCGGGGGAAGGGGAGCAGGAATCGTGGCGGCCCAAAGCCTAACTGACGCCAAATACGTACCCTTTGTAAGATCCGGCTTGAAGCCCCAAACCTTACTTTGCTGTGGGGCCGTAATATTCTCCATTACGCCACTAACGCGCATAAGTATCCACAAAGCACTTGATTTAAAAATACACTCATAATATTAGAATTTCTTTTTAATTTTGAAAACTTTTATGAAGAATCTTAATACTTGAACATCTGTACCCATCTATGATACTTGAAATTGTATCTAAATTTTAGAAGTAATATAATAAGCTCAGGTCTAATGTCAGTGTTAAAATCAATGGAGAACACGTAACTACATCTATCATGTGACCGTTATGAATTTAGTCCATCGATTTCAAACGCGTGATAGAGAAAGTACGCAAATAAGGATAAATAATAAAGAACAAAAAAAAGTTAGCACTTTGATTTTAACATTACCAAACTCGCGAAAAGGTGAACCCAATACAGTTAGGAAAATAAATTGTGTTCGCTTGTACGCATTTACAACCTTCCCTTTCATTTATTTTTCTTCACGCGCCCTCTATTCGAATATGGTACATCTGGTCACTTCAAGATAAAACAGATAAAATGGACATCACAACTGCCAGTGCTCACGAGCGTCATTCCATGAAAGCACAAGTCATACTCTGTAGGGGAAAAACAGGATGAGAGAGACAGAGAGCTACTAGGAGATTCCCTAAATAGACTCAACGAGCAGAGAGAGAGAGAGCATATGGAAATAGAGAGGAAGCGCGCATGACAACAAAGTGAAGAGGCATTGTAAATGTAGCGTACTTTCTTTCCTCGTCGGCCCCTCTCCCCCATGTCCCCTTTCTCCCCGTGCTCGCCGGGGGGACCCTGATTTCCGGTGTCGCCCTGGAATGAAAACACAGAGAACCAAACGTCATCATCCCATTCAAAAAGCATCCACACCGACGGAGAGAAGTGACGCAGCTCATCATCAGACGATTTATTTAAATAATCGTCTGAGCATAGTTTCAGGGCACAGTCAGACACTCATCACTGGGGCAATGACGTAATAAAATAGGGTATTTACATGACCCGCAGACAGTAGTGTAGCCAGGAAAGTTAAATGTATCTTATACTCAAATGATAGGTCGATTTTATAGTTGCAACAAGAAATGACATAAATGATTTTTTAAATATTTTTCTAAGAAACAATATTAAAAACAAGTAATATAAAAAAATAGTTTTTAAGTCAATTCCTACTTAGATTAATTCCTAATTAAATGAAATTTTATTTTAGCTACTTTTTATATATTAAATAGTTACAATTAATATAAATATGTATATACATAGGACAGAATCACAACATTAATTTTTATTCATTATCATTAAAGTATCATATTGTCCTTTTAATTTCAGTCCAACTGAATGCTTTAACACGTGTGCCAAAAACCTTTTCAAGTTTTGTCACAAGTCGCCTAAATGGTCACTAAGTCGCCAACGTGGCTATATTTGTAATTCTTTGAATAATTAGTGTTAATCAATTAATTTTTATTAATTATAATTAAGTTATTGTATTGTCATCCAAAATGATCCTGTATATAAAATTTCAGCTCAATTCAGCGCTTTAAAATGTATTTTATTAACGATTGAAAATTCCACCAAGATAAATAAATAAATATACAAATATATAAATAAATAAATAAATAGACAGTGCGAGCTAATAGTGTGTAGGAATTAAAAAACTGCATTGGACAGAATAATTAAAATGATGATTATATATGTTGTTGTCGTGTATGACAAAGTACAAAGGTGATAATAACAAAACATAAGGATATAGTCAAATTTTGACAAAGGCGTGAATCACTGCCGTGGCAACATTCACGGCATGATCCGAGTATAGAATGTCCATGCTGCAGTCATTGTCTATTTTAAAAAGGGCACCAACAATGGAAGGACAGCTAAAAAGACTATGACAGTTAATTATATATAATTATTATTATTGAAAATTAATTATTTTATTAAAATCTCACAATATAACAAAAACTTAATTATTATCTAGTTATTATGTAATTAATTAATGTCATAAAATTACGTTAAATACATGAAAATCAAAATAATTTGCATTAGTTGATAGATATAATTATCATATTAACTGAGAGAGTTTATTAAATGAAATAAAAATATTTAAAATAATTTTCATTAAACTTTTTGTGAAAGTTCTGTTTTTAAATCAGTATGGCAAAACTAATGTACTGTATTATTTTACAAGTATGCATTTAATGAAGTAAATTTGAGTGCCATATGGGTATCATAACTAAAATCATGATACACTTAATTAATCAATTAAATACATATCAATGAATCATATTAAAATAAATAGTCAAATTGAAAGGAGGAAGTGTGTGGAGGGGGGGCTGATGAAATAAAATTGCAATTACATTAATTTTTTTTAAAAAGTAAATAAAGTAACATAAAGTTAATTTATAATATTAAAGAGAAATAAAATAATTTATAAAATAAATAAGGTGCAAATAATTTATAAAAAATCTTTAATTACTTGAGAAATTAAAAAGCAGTTTACAAAATCAAGTACAGTTCTAAAATAATTTCTTGATCACCGTATTAATGATATGTTTACGTCACTAATGATATAGGACAGATAGCGAGGATTGCGTACATAGGATTTTTTAAAACGGTGAAACTGGTTGTTTTTAAAAAATTGTCTGTAAATTTTTAATAATGAAACAACATTATTTTCTTCAATTTATATTATTATTTATATTATTTTCATTATTTCAATTTTACGTGTAAACCTGTATACTAAAGATAGACTCGTTATCTGAATTTCATAATTCTTTTTTAAGCACAATTTTTTCTTTCAATGGTAACGCTAAATGATAGAAAAAGAAACCCTAAAAATGTAAAAAATATTGACTACAAACTTAATGCACGGTATTTCTATCATTTTAGTGTCATATTATTACAAATATGTATTTCAAAGCGATTTATCTAATGCTGACTGATAACTGCCAGGTCAGTCACCTATTGCTTTCAAAATATGTTTTCTAAAACATGTTTACTTTAGATCCAATGCTTTTGTATTTCGTCTTGAAAATAAATTCTAAATGGAGTCATGTAAAGATATGGGTTCATTTAAACTTTTTATTATAATTGTTAAGTTTTAAGTAGCAGAAGTAGTAAATATAAATACTTAAATCTTTGACGAAGGTGAAGGGAAAAAAAGTACCTTATATTCTTATTAAAATCGAAAGCATGTATATATATAGCACATATATGCTATGTTTGTGTTTAAAATTTGAAATATATTTGTTAACATGCTATGGTTACATTTATTAATGAGAGACAAAGTAATTTCTTTTATGCATCTAACATTGTGAGTATAGAGTGAGATAAGAATCACATCTATAGATGATATTATAATATCGTATTTTTGCACATTATTCATAATAGTCACATTCGCAAAAGTCGAACAACAATTAATTCACTAGTTGGGCAATATTTTTATACCATTTTTTAACAGGGATGTAAGCTTTTTTTACTTCAATAAACTTCAATAATATACCATTACATAAGGATTAAAAAATTCAAATTTATTCTTTAAAAGACAAATTTTAACAACAGTCGATTGACATTATATGTATATTCAATTTTGGGTCTTAATATAAATAACAATAATATACCAGTTAATATGTAAATTCAAAATAAATTTTCGAAATGTTATATTTCCTGACTTCCCAATTTAAAGCTTTAGAATATTAAATATGTGTTAAACATTAGTCTCAACATTTTTAATTACAAGATATCAAGAAAGTTACAAGCAATGAATCGTAAATTTAACTTCACTCGCGCATAATCAACCCCTGATTTTCGAACTGAAATAACCTGCAAGCAGGATTAGAAATTTTTTAAACTTAACTCTAGAAAATTATTCAAATTTTGTTTATTTCTAGATAAAATTTTGCATCTCTTCCATTTTGACTTACTGTCTATATTTAGGTACTGCAATAGTAAATGAGAACAAGGCATTTGAAAGAGATTAGTTACCGATTTTTATTCATCTAATAAATATAATTTTCAAGCCAATTCCTTTCAAATTAACAGCACTTCAAAAACAACGTTAACTATAAATTTTTAGCTCGTTATGTCAGTTAACTAAATTTAAGATTAATTGGAACTTTAAACTTTATATTTTATTTTCTCGAAAGAATTCCAGTTGGCATATATATCACACAAAATAAAATATTTTTTCAAAGACAATACCTTTCTTCCTGGAGGTCCGGCTGGACCGGGTGGTCCAGGAGGTCCTGGTGGGCCTTCGATAAATCCAGTGGGAAAAGCGTTTCCGTCCAACGTCGTGGTAAGTCCTCTTTCACCCTTTTCTCCTTTCTCACCCTGAAAAAAAATACTGAAAGGTAAGATTTATATTCATTTTTATCAGTAGACTTTATTAATTCTTCTAACTTGAGCTTACTTCTTTCCACAACTGAAAAAAATAGATAATCCCTTAGATGAGATTCCAAAACATCAAGAAAAAAATTAGTTGATGGAGTGTCTATGCTTTAAATTTCAAGAGTATAATTTTGAAGTTCTTGACAGTTTCACTTATTTAGGTTAAAAAATTAACAATAGAAACGATTGTACTACTGAAATCCAAAAAGAATTACTATGGCTAATAAATGTCTTAATGGAATACGAAAATATATATATGAAATCGAATTTAATCAAAAGAAAAACAAAAATTCTATTGTATAAAAGTCTTTTAAGATTAGTATTAACGTATGCATGTAAACTTGGTCCATGTCTCGAACAGATGAGAACATGATAAGTACCTACGAAAAGAAGATTTTAAGATTTATTTTTGGAGGAATTCAGGAAAATGAAACGTGGCGAAGAAGATCAAATTTCGAGCTCTATTGCTCTTGTAAAGGATATCTGACATCTTTAACTTCATTGAAATACAACGAATCAAATGGGCAGGTCACGATGTCAGAATAGACGAAGACCGCACCACTAAAAAAGTCTTCAATGTTTAACCAATTAGTACACGGAGAAAAGGCAGGCCAAATCTTGGATTGATGGCCTAGAAAAAGATCTCCTAGTTTTGAGAACTAAAAATTGGAGAACACTAGCAGAAACAAGGCTGACCTGGAAAAGGCTTCTTGTGAAGGTCAAGGCCTATAGAAGCGTCTATAAAATTTGCGGACTTGCTTCTACACAGTGATAAACAATTTTCTTAAAGAGAGATTTAAGGCGGATTATGTAAACTTTTTATTGTGAAGTAAAATAACAACAAAAAAACTCGACTTGCGCATGGATTGTATTTAGAGGGCGATAATATTTCTTGCTTCAATTAATTCTTCACAAATCATAAATATATTACAGAAACTACCGAACTCAGTAAGAACGTAACTAATTGTTAACTCGAAGATAGATTGTTCGGGTACCCTAATTTTAATCGGAAAAATTTCTTACGACCGTTTAGACATAAATAAAATTGTTGTGACTGAAAGTTCTCACATCAATATAATTATAATTTAGAGAGTAAAGTTACTATTCCTTGTCATTTAATTGTGATAAAACTAAGATGAGTATTCGCTATGTTAAGCAGAATCTTAAATCAGGCAGAAGGCAAGAAAAATGTTTCAGACGATCAGTTGTAAATCATTTCTTGACAAGATTCTGAAAATGAAGAAGCATAGAATCACAATAATCAAACCATTTGTTGCAGAATAGTCTGTCTTCCTTTTTCGATAATGAACAAAAAAAAAGTCATTTATCTTATTAAACATCAAAAATTTTTCGCTGGTTCAGTTTTCAGATAATCTGTAATTAAAACACTCTGAATTTTACTATGTTCTCAAGTCTTTGTGAAAAAGCCTCAAAACGAGTAAGATGTATCACGTGTCCTTTTTATCGTCCACAATCGTATACCGATTGATGTCATTCGATACGTGAGTTCAATTAGAAAAAAATCTCTGCGGGATATTTTGAATTACCGTATATTCCGGCATATAACGCGTATTTTTAACAAAAAAGTAAGTCTAAATTTAAGGGTGCATGTAATACGCTGGGTATAAAAATGATAGCTTTAAAAACAAAAAGATGAGCATATAAAAATTAGAATACATGAGCATTGGACCTACTTTAGTAGATTTTTTTCCTTTTTAACATCCACATATTCCAGAATGGTAATAAATTTGTTTTAAATGCTTTATTGATACACACATCTAAAGGCTGAACTAATGGCGCTCATCCGCCTGGAATAATTGCCAAATCTGTGTAGTACTTAGTAATTTCTTCGTATTAACACTTAGATGGGATCTGAATGTCTCACAAGCTAAGACTTTCTGGATTCTTCATAACACTAGGACGATTTTGCCAAATATTTCTTATCCACAATTTTACACCAGTTTCCTGCATCGATACTTATGTATTATCGCAACCTATTAGCGACATTATGTGAAACGAAGCACCTGGTTGCCAATTCAGAGTTGGTGATTGTTGCGATAATACGTATGTACCCCTACATCCATCCATCCTTTTCGCGTGCATGAATTTAAATACTTTTCGGGAAATTAGATTTCCGCATCGGTTTTATATTAAAAATAACGAGGGGATTTAATGATGTACTGTACATTAAGCAAAAAACACTACGGTGAAGCGAGATACTTTGTGACCTTGTAACGGATTCTATTCGGGTTTTCTTCTAATTCTCTTGGGGAAAATATTCTTTTACTGTGATTTTAATTTAAAAACCGCTTTCCGTAAAGATGACTTGGTTTATAAAAATGCAACTTCTATTTAAGTGCAAGTCGTTGAATAGGCGAAGTATTGGTTAAGAGTTGATCGTAAGCTGAAATCCAGGTGTAAGTGAGAAGCGACTGGTGGTCGCGTATCTTAAGATTAACTGTAGAAGGGGAATCCACTGGAATAGTGGAAGACATCCACCTTGCAGCTAAACGAGTTATCAGGCTGCGAGCCAGATCATACAAAGAGATTTAAGCAAGATAAGTACATTCCATAGTTTAGTTATCTAAATTCGGGTTAAGATTCGTTCCCAAAGTTTAGCTATAAAAGTGCATTTCGTAAGATGCTAAAAGTTAAATAAAATTAATTATTCTAAGATCATGTCTGTTTCTCTTCCTCGAATCCTCTCACACCCGCGACCTTTGGGTCGCGACAACCTGTTGTTTCAGTGCGAACTATTTAAGTCAAAAGATTAGAACATTGAGCATGTATGTCTGGTTTCTTCGGGGGAAAAGACGGCACACCTAATTAAAAAACACCTAAAAATTAAAAGATGCATTTTGAAAGTACAGGTAACACGTAAATCTTTATTGAGTTGTAGAATTTAATGCCATTAAAAGAAATTAATTGCGTTTTGCATGTAATTGTATTCTGGTTGCAGCTTTTTAAAAATTTGCAAGTAAGATATAAAATTTCAAATATCTATTTATATGTCACAATAAAGACGTGCACAACTCGAGTGATTCTTTTTATTGTATTTCTTTTAAATGCTGAAATGTATAAAGCTGTACGTATTTCCTGTGTATCACGATTCGTAAATGGATAACAAACATTTCAGATAGCGGCAGGGGGAAAAAAGAGAGAAAGAAACTATCCAAACAGATTACATTTTCCCTATGCGAATTTAAAAGTTTTCTTCTAGAAAAAGAATAAATGGAAGAAAATCGGAACGGGGCGAATCTAAAATCTTTGTTGCCAGCCTATAAACGTCCGAAGCGTTTTTATCGAAAAGAAGATACAAGTAAAAATATATTTTGACAGCATACATTAGATTGAAAATTCCCTTTCAGTTAAAGGTTGAATCTTGCAGTGGAATTCAAATGATCAAGATAGACTTTTGGAACCGAAATGTCGTTTCCCAATTTCTTTATGTTTAAGAAATATGTCTGCTCGAAATAAAGCCTATAATACGTTTCGACTTACTCAGCAGAAAAGGGAAAAGTAAGTATGATGTTTCGTAGGAATATCATTATGAGAGAAAGGCAAAACTTATTTGACTAGCTAATTTTTGTTGACCTGAATTATATCTTTAAATTTTTCACCAAATGAATATTTTAAAATCTATTGACTCGGATTGAAAAATGCTGCAAGTACATGCGTTTGAGAGTAATTAACGGCGCGATTAATTTAAAAATAGTTTAATTTAATTTAAAAGCATCGCGATTACATATATAAATTAATCCCGCTAAATCTAAGAGTTAAATTAAGAATTGAAAATTTTAATGAAGTTAATTAGCGAGAAATTTGTCAACAGAGTGGTTTATGTTAGTAATGACAACTAAGAGATTACGAGAAAATAACAGTATTAATTGTAAAAAATACGAACCCTCTTCTTTTGTTCGCTTAGAGAATTTTTAAAAAATTAAACAGCTCTTAAGGCATAAGTTTTCCTAGCCTCACATAGTATACGGTGTTATATAAACGGAAGTTAAGTATTATCGGAACGGTATTGCCGACATTAAATGAAAGGAAACACATGGTTGCCAATTCAACGCGTACGATACATGGAAAATAAGGGTTGCCAACTTGGCGATTATCCTCAACGTTGGTATTGTTGCAATAGTACGTAAGTGCCATATAAACATACATAATATATAAATATAATCTACGTATTTAATTTACATATAAATATTTTTGAAAAACTAGACTAATAGAAATTTAAATCGTATATACTCATATATAAATGTATCAGAATGCATAATTATTTAAACATTGCCCTTTACAGAAAATGGATGAAATAAGCAAATCCAACGATGAATGAGCAAGAAAAGAGAACTACTTAACACCGTATGCGAAAATGTCGTGAAAGAAAACGTAGTTCATCCGAATAATTAGACTCTCTTGCCTATAATAAATCAAAAGTTTTCAATTCTATCGTGTGATCATAAGCACGCACACAATTCTTTTTTTTTGTTGTTGTTGTTGTTGTTGTTAGTCGATTGAATGGATCCTGTTGCATATTTTAGCCCAACTAAAAATCCGCTTAACACAAACAGTATGGTGTGTAATTCTAAAATACGTGAAGTGAGGACGATGACATCTGTACTTGTGCCTCACTATCCTAACTTCCACACCATACTGGTGAAGATATTGCGGTTCAATTTGAGTTAATATGCAATGGACTCCTCACTCTATACGATGATATTAAGTTGAATTACGACTAGAGATTTAGATTTCATCGGTCACGAATATCGTGACCATGAGCTCTGTGTGAATTATTCAGTTTCTAGAATCCGTCGATGACTGTCACTTGAAAGTGTAAGACATGATATCTGTTAAATGGACAAAGGTGTTTTAAAAAGGAGAGCTGTACTAACAGTCTGAGACAGATGCAAAAGTTTCCCTCTTGAATTAAATTCCCTGTCTATACAACTGAGCCGATCGCAGCATTCGAATACAGCCAGTAGAAGGATCTAGTAGTACGGTACTATACACTAGCAGTCCCCAACCTCTGGACCGCAGATCAGTACCTTTCCGTGGATCAAATAGTAACGGGACACCCAAAGAACATTAAATTATTTTAATTTTATTTACTGCGGTGTATTTCCCTCGGGTTTGTGCGACTTTCCATTAAAATCACTTTATATTCATTTTTTGGAGTAACCATACTTTATTCTGAAAACATATTTAAATACAACTAAATTAAAATTTTAAATTTAAAACAATCAAAAATATAAATATTTAACGATCCACCCTCAGCGGGTCGAGGTAAAATTATCAAACATTTACCGATCCGTAGCGATAAAAAGATAAGGGAGTACTGCTGTACACCGAAGTCTCGGTTAGAAGATAGAAGAGTCGACAGAAACGTACTTGATGATAGAAGTATAATAAATTTTGTATCACCCGCTGAAATTTATCGACAATCAATTGAAGCATGTGAAGCTAGTGTAATGTCACGAAAACAAGAGCAAGGAATATGATATAGGCAGAAAAAACTAACATCAGGACGATCAAGCACTTCTATCACAGATGACGAGCTGAGAAACAATGTAAACACCCCAATAAAATATCCACAGGTCATATAATTCCTTTTTCATCGTCTCAAATCTATCTTGAGAATGTTAATGTAAATTATGTGCAAAAATTAACCACAAAATTAAAAAGAAAAAAATCCAGTTTTATGTATTAATTGCAACTATTTTGATTAATTAAGATCTACCTTTTTTCTAAATTTTTTCTGAATTGAAGAACAGCCTGACAACGACTTAAATGAACTAAAGAGTGTCATTATTCCTTTATGTTATAGCCTGTAAATTCATGCTGGAACACTCCACGTTCTAGGAGGGTAGAAAAAAAAATATTTTTTATGATTTTTTCCAGTGTTATTGAAGTCAGCATAGTGCTATGACGTCTGCTTATTTGCAGAACTCACTCCAGCAATACTGGTCAAGATTAACGTATGGAGGATCAAATTGTAGTGATGGGACACTGTATTTCCAAAAAAAAAAAAATAACCGGCTTTATTTTTTCTTTTTGCCTAGGGCATAACATATGTGAACTGATTCGGAAAATGGCTTTGATGTCGCCACACCTTTTCTTTTGCCGGCATACAGACGATCGTTAGTCCTAACACTCAAAAGGAAGAAAGCTTCATGGAACATCATCTATTTTTCGGATTCCCCTCGCACATTCGGGTCGGAAACAACTTGAATGGAGAGTAATGGGACAAAGACACACCTTTAGGGAAAATGTCACAAAACAAGTTATAGCCTTCAGAGGGTGAACACGATGCCGTTTCGGAGTGGGGATCAGATGGGCCGGCCAATCGTCCCCAAGAACCAATGGAGTAGAACTAAAGCGAGGAGAGCCGGGGGTAGATCTAATACACGCGCCAATGATAGGTGATTGGGGGTGTAAAAGTGACCCACCCAGGTAGTTTAAAGGGTCGGCTCAGAAGTGGACGGTATACTCTCCATCTCTTACTTTTTACGAAATGACTTCACTCTGAAGTTTTGAGCTCTTCGAAGACTCTCGGTTGAGCTTGCGGGAGCAGCCTCGCTTCAAGAACCTAAACACATGAACTTTGCCTCCTGGTGAAAGACGGAGTGTCGGAGTCGGCGGCCCAAAGGCTGGACTACATGAATTGAAATTTGTACTAGAACTTTTCTATCGCGAAAAGCTGTGAACTGGGATATATTAACATTGAATTTACCGTTTTATTATTTATTCTAGAACAAAATGTCTTTTTGGCAATTAGCTATGTGATCCCTAGCGCTATCATGTTTCGAAGTAAAGTAAAAGGGTCACGATGTTATAGTGTTAATAACCAGAAGAATGTAATATTTACACATAAAAATATTTTGGGTTTTAAAAGGATAGGAATGCCTAACCCTAACAAACCAACACGATCGTGCAAGTAAGATCTTATACAGAGAAAAAAGATGTTTGCTATCTTATTTAACAACAATTTTTAAATAGAAGTCTATCCATAAATTGGTGTGACTTTGTAGATTGGAGTAAAATTCAGTCACGTTTTTTAATTATATGAATATGAAGAACTCGATGAATTTTTTAAACCAATTATGAATATATTGCAAAAATACACACAAGCAAAATTAATGATAAACTGTTTATACTATATAATTATAATCAGGAGCAACAATAAGTAGATTTAATTTCTTTTCTCAAAATATTTGAACAAGAATTAAATGTTTTATTTAAATGAATTCTACAAATAAAAAAATGCTTTAAAAATGACTTAAATTGTATTATAAATAAGCAAAAAAAAATATTTCTGGAAAAAAACCCGATTTCATCGTAATGCTTGGTGTTTTTTTTGTGCGAGTTCACGAAAATGACATTAAAGTTTCCCAAGTTTTGTTATGACGGTAAACATCGTTATTCAGAAAGATTTAAAAATTTTCTTTATCCTTTTTACGGAAAAGGGGAAAAAATCCCCATTTAATACACGCTAAAAAATCAAACTAAGATCATTTATGTACTGTATCTAAAACTCCCCAAAACACAAATCTACTCAGAACAAGATAATGTTCCATACAATATAAGCATAGCATTAACAGAATCTTCACGGAATATCTAAATCAAATTTTCTAAGAAGTCACTAAAAGGTGTAGGAGGGTGTTGGGGTTGAGAAGAAAATCAAATAGTAATAAAAAGTTACCGGAATAAAAAAAATCAAAGAAACTATTCATGGAACAAAAAGTACGAGAAGAAAGAACAAGAAAAGGGACAACTCAAATGAAAAATAAAATGGCAGAAACAGGAAGATGCACTAAAAGGATTCTGGAACACTTACTGGAGGTCCTTTGCTGCCATCTGTTCCGTTCTTCCCGGGATTTCCCTAAAACAGCAAAATTCAATAAAAGAAAAGAACATGGATGATGTCTGTCTCGGAAGAAATGCTTCCATCATGAGAAAAAAGAAATCAAATCAAAACTATCGATCGAAAAGTTATCTAACAGAATGTAAAAATTGTAGCAATTTGAATATGAGTAGTTCGGAAAAAAATATTAAAAACTTATTTAAAAAGAAAGTATTGCTTTGAATTTTTAAATTTTAAAATCGAAAATTTATGTTTTATATATTATTTTAATTTTTCAAAAAAAAATCAAAAAATTTAATAGTTTTAAAGAAAGCTGTTGTAAATGAATATTTAGAACAGTAAACTTCAAACATCTATATAGTTTTTAAAGGAAAATTGGATCTTTAATTAATTTTAAAAGTTTCAGAAGGTTTGAAAGAAGTTTACTAGAAAAAAAGTCAAAATATTTCAGGTATAATAGAGGTAATAAAAAGTCAATGGGCTCCATTCATGACAGTCACATGATAAATGCAATCACGTGTTTGCGATTTAATTCAAAACTGACATTAAACTAACTTGTACTTTTTCTAATTGTAAGATTAAGATAAAATTTCAAATTTTAAAATTGGGTAAAAATACTAAAATACAATGAAAAAAAAATCATTAAAAAGATTTTAAAAATTAAAAAAAAATGTCTTATTTTTTACTATTGTTCTTTTAAGTGAAGTATATTTTGCTTATACTTATATAACTTATCATTGTTGATAAATATGCTCTTTTTAAAAATAAAATTTCTGCGAAGTGCAAAATTTGGCATCAATGAAGCGCATGAACTGATTATCTGGAAACACATGATTGTATTTATCGTATGATTATGACGTCACATGAATCTATGAACTAATTGGCTAGAAACTCGGCTTTCTCATTATCATGTGACCATGATGTCATTTGACTTTAGCCCATTGGCTAAAGACTTTTCATTTTTTTTAATTTTTTAAAAACCTCAAATGATGGTTTACTTCCTAAATTTAATGCAAGATCTATTTTAAGAGTAACCAAAACGTTTAATCTTTTTAATCATTATATTATTTTACATATTAATATTTTTATCATCAAAAAAGAAAAAAAGAACGCTTTATAAGCTTAATTTATTACAATAAAAACTTCAATGATTTAAACTTTATTTAACTTTTTTTATTTTCTTTCTGAAAAGGGTTTTGGTCGTCTTAAACTGAAAAGCCTTATCACCAACAAATATATCATTACAAAAAGTAAGAAATTGAACTTCTATTGTTATTATGAAAATACCAGTGTTAATCCTAAAAGCATATA
>BMAV01013252.1:76454-140147 GCA_019973955.1 Trichonephila inaurata madagascariensis
AAAAAAAAAAAAAGGCGAGAGCGAGCCGTATGAAATGAAGACAAATGGTAAAGAATCCATCTCACTTTAACACCCCTGAGACCAGGTTGGCCGGGAAGTCCCGGAGGACCCTGGTCTCCATGCCGCCCGGGAAGGCCAGGAGAACCCATGAAACCACGATCGCCTTTTTCGCCCTGAAAGCATAAGGATTTGAAGAAAGAGAAAATATCATGTCAGGAAGAGCTAGAACATTTTTTTTCCTCTCGCTTAATTCGGTTTAAATGGGAATACAAACAGTTTAGGGGGATGAGATATTTAGAGAGCAATGTAAAGAGAGTGTGTGTTGTAGTGGAAAGGGTTCAATTTGATTGTTCTTGATGATCCGTGATAAGCTTATACTTAATGTTCGACTTTTATTTGAATGAGACTGTTTCCTCGTTTGAAAATTCCGTAAAGTATATAATGTATTGTGAAATTAATATTTATTTTTAGCTGAACTTACTTGACGAGTATTACTAGAACTTTGTCAAAATATTTGAGGTATAGCTTAAAACAGCGGTTCCGAAACTTTTTAAGTCTATGGATCCTTTTTTATAACCAAAATCTGCCCACGGACCCCTTTTCATAGTCAAAACTTGCCCATGGACCTCTTTTTAAAGTCAAAGCTTTCTCAAGCTTCCCCCCCCCCACGCACATTTTCAAGTGAAAAAGCTACATAAATGCATAGTATAAGAATTACAAATTTAAAAAAAAACAACCTTTTGTTGAAGAATTATTTATTGAAATTATAACTTTTGTTTAAAATAAAATTTTAAAAAAGTTAATGACTTGGATGAATTTGATGAGATGTTATGAGTGTATTTATGTCCATCTCATAGTTTCTGAGTAACAACCGCAAATCCACAAAAGCACTAGTTTTTAGTCGGTTTCTTTTTTTTGTGATGAGGTTTTTACGGCACTGATTCCACGCGTTTTACCAAGTTGGAAAACGGGAAAGTAACCAACAACTTCTGTATAATAACTCATATTGCAGGATATAAAATTGGGATCTGTTTTTGCAACCCTATTTTGTATTATACTTGTTCCAACATTGGTTTTAATCCCTCATTTGACGATATTTCAATAAGATGCTCCTGTGTTAGTATGGATTCATCTGTGTTTGGGATCTGAGTCCACGCTCAAAAGGCTTCAACAACTAGTTGGGAATATCTAAGTGAATTATTATTGTTATTTATTTAAATTTCCATAAAAATAAAAATGGATCAAAATTTTTTAAAATTTTATATTAAACCTTGAGTGGACCCCTGAATAGTTCTGGGGACCCCCAAGGGTCTGTAGGGGGACCACTTTGGGAAACACTGGCTTAAAGTAACAGTACAGTGTAAGAAACGTAAGCAAAAGGCTTGTACATTTAAATTATACCTTGTACAATTTGAGAAAGTATTTCTGTCCTCAAATTGAATCTTTGAAGTTTTTGTTTTAATGTGGTAATCCTTGTTTTAAATGGTAGGGGGATGAGCATTTTCTTTTTCTCATTATTCTGATGAGAATTTGACTGTAGTATATTGGTATATATGAATATCGAGGAATTATTTTAAAATATAAAAGATTTACAAAAGGTATGTATTTAGAACTTCTCCTTGCATAAGATAAACTAATTAGTGTGTTCAGGTCAGCTTTCCTTTTGAAATATTATTACGGCTGAAAAACTTTTGCGCATTTAAACTTATTTACATTTCTCTACATAAAAAAATATTTGTAGAAATGTTACATACATGTTTTACAATCAATTCCTTAAATCATCTTTCTCTTTTATTTTCAGGGCTTTTAGCATAGCTCTCAGAATATTTTTGAGTAATTTTGACAGTGATTTTTTTTTTTTTTTTTTTTTTTAAAAATAAAATATTCGATGGGGTGCCTCTTCAGTCAACATTTTAAAAAGTAAGTAAAATTACCTTTGGTCCTGAAAGTCCATCTTTTCCCATGGGGCCCTGAAAATAAAAATTAAATATATGTGAGAATTAGAATCAGGTTATAAAACTATAAATGAATAATTTTTTTTTGGTTCTACTTACAACTGGACCGGGGGTTCCAGGCGCTCCGGGTTCTCCAGGAGGTCCCTAAAAATATCGTATTATTTAAAAAATAAAAAAAATGTTTTGTTTGTTAGCAATGCTACATAAGCCCCATTTGCAAATAATTTATTATAAGATAAGTTTGAATTTTGAAATAACTCACGATATTTTTTCCTGTGTATCTGTATTTTAGCACTATGCCGATTATTTTTCGTTTTATTATTTAATGTGTTAATGCTTTTGATTCCTAAATGCATTTTTTTAAAAAAAATTATCAAAATTGTAATGATGTCCTATTTTTTTTTTTTTTTTTGAATATACACTTTAAATAAGAGTTTATATTTAGAGGACACATATATACAGGCTGAGATGTATACTGACTAGCAAAATTTTTTCCTGCAACTGATTTACCAGCACGAAATAAGTCTAAATTTTACATTTTGTAGAATAGAATTATACTAAAAATTTCCAAAAGTTTAAGTAATGGGTTCCCTTATACTGAATGAGTAACTCAAGCACTTTGGACTATTTAAAATTTTTTTGTCCTCAATCAGTATGAAAAAGTTGCTTATACCCATTGATAGATAATGACATCACAATTCTTAAGAGGACATGGTACGATTCAATTGACAAAAATAGGTCAAAAAGTCAAATCTAATTTTTTTAGCCTAAATTATTCTGTATATATATTTCTTTAGCCTCACAAAATTTGAAAGCTCTAAACTTAAAAAACGCAGAATTAATAAAGCTTTTATTTTGGTTTTTATTCACATTCCTATGGCAAATCAAAACTTTAAGCGGACTTATCTCAGAAAGATAAAATAACTAGTTTGTCTTCATTTAAAATGCTAAGGCATTTTTTCTATTGTGCCTAATGCTTTGAATTTTTTTTTACCTATTGCTAATTGTACATGTAACAAAAGCTGGTATGCAGTTTTGAATCAAAGCAATACTTATTTTTTTAAAAATAATTGAACTTAGAATTTATACTTTTTTCAAGGAATTTTCAATAAGCATTCATAAAAAGAAGTATTGCACAAATACGAATCATGTTATCGCAAAACCCATACCAACTTTTGTTATATGTGGTTTGATGTACTTGTAAATCAGATTTCATGCACGTACGCAAATTTTTGTAGGAGTAGCATTTTAAATCACTTCAAAAATTTTAAGTTTTTTCCTTAGAAAATTAAATTATTAGCTTTTTATGAAATTTTGAGCATAAAATCTATTTTGCATAGTATACGCCCATAGGAGGCAACCAAAAAAATTTTAAAAATCCTTAAATTAAAAATTTTAGTGTAAATCGTACCATGTACTCTTAAAATGTAAAAAAAAATGAAAAAATGATAAAAAACTATCAACATCATCAAAAATATAAATCAATGAATACAATTACGAAGAAAATTAATTGTAAAACACCAAAATGCTTAGATAGTTGGATTTCTCAAGACACAAAAACTCAAATCCTTAATCGCTAAGAAAATTCCCTATAGAAAATATTCAAAAATGAAACTACGTTCCTAAGCCGGAAGTCCTATACTTTAAATGAGTTACATATTAATTTATAGTTATTAATTATAAAGCTGCTTATCACGAGCTGTTTGGAAATAGAAAAAATATCAAGAGAAATAATTTTCATTTTTTAAGTGAACAATTTTAACTGGAGAAAAAAATTACCTCTGTTTTAAGTAAAAAATAAATCTTAAAAAATTAAGCTGAAACAAGTTTAAAAAATTTCATTGAAAATTATAAATGAATTAAAAAAATAATTCAACTATATTGCAGATTATTAATCTTTTATCTTAACATATTAACACACTATCAAACAGATTAACTTATTTAAGTTTCTGAATATTTCTGATCGGATCGGATTCAATTAACATTTCATGGCACGGACTAATTAGAACTGTTATCTATTGAAGTTTGCATAAAAAAATCCCCATTCTGTGATGATAAATTTGTATTAAGTTGATTAATTAATACAACAGGCAGGACCGATCGTAGGATGTCGGCCACCAGAGTGCAAAGACCTATAATGTGCCGTCCCTCTAGAAAATTGTTCTTTTGACTTATATTGTTGACGTTATAAACTCATCTACCTGAATAAGAGTAAACAGTAAAACATTAATAAAAATGCAAATAAACGCAAAAATCACTTCTTTCCTCTACGTTTATTTTTCTAAATTGTAATGCTATTATTAAAATGAAAACTTTTAATTTACCCAAATGCATATTGAATTTAAACACTACCTATTTCTTAGGTAATATTAACCATATTAAATATTTTCGTAAAGTAACTTTCATAAAAATCATGAGACGCCTTTGTTAAGCATCGATCCACAGTGCCACTGATAAACAAGAAAACCTTTTCTATCGTGGTATTGCCGGATCTACCACGAATTTTGCTATCAAATAAAGGATGCGTGTAAAGAGTAGACATGAATGGACATACAACAATCTATATAGACCAAATATATAGATATATTTTTCTTAAACTATGCTATATGCTATCGGGACTTATCTTGATTTTTCGATAACTTTTTTTAAATTTAACATATTTATTCGACTTATTATAAGTTTTATTTTGAGAAATTCGTAAAAAAGTTTGCTTGATTGATATAATTATATGCGGCCAACCGCGTGCGGTGCACGCGCTGCACACCTGCTTGATCATCCCTGACAACAGCATTATAATTGAATTATCTTTAAACTTTAGACAAGGATATAGATTTAGCTTAGGAATTAAGAGAATTGTGAAGTTATCAAGGATGTCTCATGTCTTTGACGACAGTATAAACTTAATACTTGCATGAATTTAAAAATATTATTTTTGAATTGATATATTTTTCTAAAACGAAATTTTTATTTTCATATTTTATATACATGAGATACATACAAATTCATGGAATCAGCGCAACACTGAAAGTACTTTTTAAATAATTTAAAATCAAAAGAATACCAAAGGCTGTTAAAGACTCAAAGAAAGATAAAGAATCTGTAATATTCACACGTACAAAATTTCTGCTATGCGTATTACGCATATTAACAGTAACATAAAAGAATGGTTACATAAATTTGTGTAGTAAAAAAATTCAGAAACACTGCTCTATCCCAATCAAACAACATAATCTTAACACACAACTTTTACTTCGTTCCAGACTTACTGGTTCTCCAGGTAATCCAACTCTGCCATCAAATCCAGGCAATCCGGTGGGTCCAGGAGGACCAGGGGGGCCGGGTGGACCAGGACTTCCAGGTTCCCCCTACATAGAATTTTTGGAAATAAAAACAGTACAATTATTAATCCTTTCATTATTCTATTTAGTAATCGGTACATTTAAGCGAATACTGAGTACGGAATTTTAGTATATATAATCTGATTTCTAAATACATAAAAATAACTTTTTACCTTTAATTGTATTTTTTAAAAAGAGAAAATAAATTATTTGCTGGATAAAAATGGAATTAGAGTTAATCGGAATTAATTAATCTCTTGGTTGTATATTTTCTCTGATAAATTGTTAATAACTCTTAAGACTGAAAAAAATTATACGAGGGTTATTCAGGGTTTCCTTACAACACCTTTCGAACCAGACAATGTTATAAATGGCTGAAATTGGCATGCCGAATACTTTATAGCAGAGGTCGCCAAAGTGGTGGTCCACGAGAAAATTTCGTTGGTCCACAGAAAAATGTGGAATATACTCACTTATCACATTAAATTATGTTTTAATACTCTGGCCGGAACATCAATTTTTTTGCCGTACTGAGAAACATCCATCTGACAGACGAGTACGTAATCTTTTAAAAAATTTTATTACCTTAAGGACTGTTTTAAATGTTCTTATAGCTCATGAAATTGAGTATGGCTCAAATAAGATGTGTGGAGTTAAATCAAGCACAACAATATATTTTTATCACTAGAATTGTGACTAGTATTTTTTATAAAAACTGATTAAAAATTATTTATATTCGTGAAAAAGTAATTAAAAATAATAATACCAAACACGAAAAAAAAATATAGGAATATCTGTTTGATAGATGGTGATAGATAAGAAAAATTGCATGTATCGTGAGTTGAAAAAAATCGTGAAGTACCACTACGTGTCCCTTTCACAGGGTAGAATCCAACTGAAGATGCCAAGGCAGCCCACCCCAAAAATTACACCACAGCGTTTTCTACAGGTATCAAAGCTAATCATACCCGTCTAAGAGACGGATGTTCGGGTCAGAGGGTTGAGATGCATTGATTGCTTTCTTGCGATCACAATTATTTTTTATAAATATATTTAATATTCACAAAATCCTATTAGTGGTCCGTGGGATTTAAATTATGAATTTACTGGTCCGTGTGGTCAAAAAGTTTGGCGACCGCTTCTCTATAGTAAGCATTACAGGTCGTTATATAGTTTTCAATAATATGATTTATATATTACTCTTTCCTTTTTGTTATAGCATTAAATTAACATGAGTATAATCCAATCACGAGACAAAATAAAGTAAGTACTTTCAACGGGGTAAAACTGAACGAATGACACGTAGTCCCCTCAACATGCAACCAGTACTTTTCCCATTTGGAAAGGAATTAATTAACTACCGGAAAGTTTTTTTCCCTTACTAAATTTATTACTCACATCAACAAGTTTGCTCAGCTTTTTTACTCGGAAATAAACGTTTCCCTTGAAAGGAAAGGAAGCAGAATCCCAGGATTCTTTTCTTTTTATATTTCCACCTGCTTTTAATGGTGATTCAGCAGAAATAATCGGGGAATAGTTTTTGGAACTGGGTAAAAACAATTAACGGCATTTCTCTGTAGGGTTTCCCTATTTATTCTTTAATGAAAGTAAAAAAAAAAAGGATCGTTTACCTTTTGAAATCAAAGAACACTCATACACTAAAAATAATTATTATTTTGATTTTGGTTTTATTCGTACAATTAAACTGGCTTATCCGCACAATAAATTGCTTATTCGTTTTCTCCTTGTCTTAATCATATTGAGAAAAACATTCATTGCATACAACATTGACAGCTTCACAGCAATCCGATGTGAATTTGAAATATAGTATGTTGCTTGCAATTGGGAAAATGGCTGAAAAATCATTTTTTTGATAACGATAATGTTAATAACCAATATTATCATTATTGCAACTTTTATTAACGCACAATACTGGAAATACAATAAACAAAATTCCTGCTGTTCTTTCCTCCTCAATGGCATGTCAGCCCATGGAGGGCCTTGACCTTCCTAAGAATTCCATTCCAGGCGGTCCTGATCTTGGTCGGTCTTATCCAGTTTCTTACATTTATAGTTTTCAGATCTTTTTCTAGGGAATCGATTCACCTGAGTCTAGGTCTGCCTCTTTTTCGAGTACCATATGTGGTCTGGCCATAAAGATCTTTTTCTTGTGATTCAGTTGTTGCCCAATCTAATCAAGAATTCAACCTTCGTATTGCAATGAGTTTAACACTATGTGGTTCTTTAAAAAGTTTATGAATTTCTAACTTGGTTCTTTTTCTCCAAATGTTTTATCACATTTTAAACTCCCCCAAAATACTTCTAAGGATTCTTTCAAATACAACAAGAGTCTCCTCGTCTCTCTCGATCATTGCCCACGTTTCCGCAGCATATGTGAGAACGATCTTTATCAATGATTTGTAAATGAGTAATTTTGTTTTTCTGCTGATGAAATCAGATTTTAAATATTTTCGAAGTCTATAAAAACATCTGTTACCAGCAATGACCGGTAACAAGTGTTTTTATGGAGTTCCAGAGCTATGCCATTGAGTGTGCTCAGTTCAGAACCTAAGCATCTGAAGCCATCGATAGCTTCAAATCTGTATTCAATATCTACTGTTATTTTCTCCAAATTGCAACATAATTTATATAATTTATAGAATACCATAAGGGGCTTCGAAAGTTCGATGTTTGTGAATCATTTAACAGCACAACCCTCACGAGTTTTCAAGGATCCAAGCGGATTAGGAATATATATGGATGAACAATATAAAAACTCTTTTTTTTTTTCAACCATAGCCCAAGGTGGCTGATAAATATGGCATCATCTAAATCCTTACGTGGTCAACTATGTGAACCTATATAGATTGACCATTATGGATTTATATAGCATTGCCAATGAAAATTGATTTTACACAAAATGCACATTTTTTATTATAAAAGCTTGTTTGTGAATTGTTCTAAATGAAACCTATACAGACAACTGAGATGAATTCCAAGTTGAATATTCAATTTTCGTACTATATAAATTAATATTAATGCGTACCTTCATTAATATACAAATATAAGCCTGCATACAATTATTTACTTTCATATAAATAATGCACAAGAATACAAAGTATCCTCAGCTTTCTAAGGTCTAGTACTGGATCGATTTTAACAAAATTTTTATGTTTTTTTATTCTTAGTAAGGAAACCCTGAACTATAAATAAAAAACAATTTCCAACAGACTTTGGAGTATTCTTCTCCAAAACAATTGTTATTTTTTAAAACCCTATCTGGCTCAAAAATACGTATTGTATCTTCTAAAAACAAAAAGATAAAAATCAAAAAAACCATCTAGATAATCGGCAGGGAAATTTTTTTTAACGCTTTAAGTGTACTCATTCGGATCATTATATACAGAGTTAGAGATCTTAAAATTTCGCCACTTTTAAATTGTACAATCCTTCTATCTAGGAAACTAATTCTAGCAATAAAATAGATACAATAATAAGAATCTAAAGTAAAGAATTCAAGAGCCTTTAAAAACTTTAAAAAATAAGCAATGTTATTTCCGGTGATGTAAACATATCGATATACGAGATTTTTCTAAGAATTTTCCCTCAAAATGCTTTATATATACATAGCAAGTTTTGCTAAGAAACAGAATTATTTTCCCTATTCGATGAGTTAAAAAAGAAGTTTTGTTCGAATTGTTTAGGTTTAAACAAAAAGAAAGAAATTTTATCAACATTTGGTGTTAGTGTCAGAAATAAAAGTCGCAACAGATATAGAGTAACAGGTACTGAAGAAGAAAATTGAATAGGCATATCGATCCTCTGATATAGCATGGAATTTATCAAATTTAAAAGGAGAAATGAATTTCCATTGGCAAACCTTTTTAATACAATTTACCTCAACAAAATGTTAAAAGAAAATTCTCTTTAAGAAATTCACCTTTTTTACCTTATGTGAATTTTGTTATTTTGCTCAGAAAACTATTAAAACTCTGATAAGTAATTAGATTTTTGGTAGTATATATATACGTATATATACATAATCTTATTACTCAAAGTATTGAATTTTTTAAAGTTGTTTTTTACCAGATATCTTTTCTCACATTGAATTTATTTCCTTGAAGTTGGATTTCAGTTTATTCCACTCATTTATATATTATTACTATAAAATATATTTTAAGTGAAAAGTGTAACGTACAGTCGGACCCCGATTTAACGAATTTATTGGGACCAAACATTTTATTCATTAATTCGAGATTATTCGTAACAAAAAAAAAAAAAAAAAAAAATTGCACCTTTTGGAAGTTTTAAAATAAGCTACTACACAAAAAATATCCATCGTTAGAACTTACTCTCTTTTTATTCAGCAGCTAAAAATACTATTAACGAATTATTACGCACCAGTTAATTGGAAATTTTAAAATACTGACCAATACTCTTGACTTTTTAATTTCTGACTCGAAAGAATTCTTTTTTGATTTAATGCCCATATAAGAAAATATTCCGTCAATTACATCTTGCTGCATGTGATGTAGGTTTTCACAATTTTTACACAATGTAAATCACAAACGTAACGGTTTTGATATGAGTTTCAGAATAGAATTTTGTCCTATTCAAAACTCACGCGATAGGTTACATTCATGATTCATCTGCACTTGTAAAGTCTAATAATGGACTGCACCCTTTCCGGTCGAAATTTCGTGCTGAAATGTTCTGTTTAGGATGAAATGTATATGTCATTTGAAAAGAAATCCAATTTTTTCTAATCCAAACTAACAAAAAAAAAAGTTTTGGCTTATGAAACAATTCGTTAATTCGGGGTTTACAATTCGTTAAATACAGGGTTTCCCCCCTTCATTTTAACTGGGGAAAGAAAACATTCTTTAAATAGAAGTTGAGTAAATCTGGGTCCGACTTTACTTATATTCACCTTTACAAAGTTCAATAATCATGATTTCTTTCATTTTATGATACTTTAATAGTTTAATAAAAAAATAATGACAGCATTTAGTTACGAATATAAATAATAACACAACAGCATAGAATATTTTAAAAGTTGTCACAATGTAATCTGATCGAGGAAGCATTACCCACTGCAAAAATAATAATAAAATAAAAAAAAAGTGCGTATATTGAATAAGACATTGAAATGTGTAAACAGGATAAAACACAAAAATAATTAGTGGAGATATTTCTTAGTTTTCGAATAAAATATAAAATTCCGATTTTGTAACATTAAAAAAATGACTACTCATAAATGCAATGGATAAGGAAAGACATAAGTGATATAAGATAAATCGAATGCTATACATAAGGAATTATAGTTTTAGATACATAACTCGTCTAAAATCCGTATAATAAATTAACCGAATAGTATGTATTTGTTTTGATATTGTTTATAAAAGCAATAACAAGTATAGACAGACCACGACGACAAGAGTATTGTTTTCTGCTGTGTATACAGGAGTAAACAATGATCTCTTGTTGCAAGCTCCAAAACAAACTGATTTCATCTTACGGTATCCGACTCCGAAATATTTTTTTTTATAAAAAAATAGAGATATGGAGATTTTTTTGTGGTTTTTGATTTATTTCGTATATTTTAAGAAAAAAAGGCTAAAATTAAGAAGAGAAAAATAAATTATTACTACTAAAATGGGTAAAAATTGACAAAAAATTACATAAACGGGGCACATTCTGTACGAATAGTAAATAAACAAATTCTCAATTTTTCAATTTTGATGTATTACTTTGTTATTCCTTTTTGAAATGACCTTCAGGATAAGAGATATTTTAATTTTTACAAAAACTAGAGCTCTTTATCTTAGTTATTATATGAAATTGCTTTAAAAAAACAGTGATTATATTCACATAAAGAACTGTAAATTTTGTAATAAAACAGTGATTGATAAATCTGAAAGTTAAAATACTTCTACTGTTATATAAAACATACACAAAAAAATTTCAGCAAAACTTTTTGAGCAATCGCTGTTCCGGTTTGAGCTTTTCGAAAAAACATATTTCAAGTAAAACTCATTTTAAAGTTTGATATCTTATGTAAAGTTATAACATCTGCTTTTACTAAAACATTTGTAGTTTTTGTTCCAGCGAATGGAAAATAAAAAACTTGGTAATTTTATAAAGCTAATAAAAAAGCCTGTAAAAAAAAAAAAAAAAACTACAAAAAAAATGTCATTTTTTAAAAAAAACACGATTTTAGGGTAGTTGGATACCTTAAGAAGAAACAAATAACTTTCTATAACTATTTCTAACATCAGAATCAGTTTTTAAATATTTTTTTGAAGATTAGATGAGAAAATAAACAAGTTGCATTTTAGTAGACAGAGGAATTCCGTCAACATTGAGCATTGAGTCAACCAAATAAACAGAAAGAATATTCCACATTTATTGACAATGAAATAGAAAAGATAGAAAATATGTGGGGAGGGGGACCCAAAAATAACCGGAATCGAACTGTTTCGCGCGCATGCTTTGAAGTTATGAGTTGTGCTGTTAGGTGTTGTTAGTTTGGGGTGAGCCTCTCGCAACCCTTAGTGAGCCGGCGTCAGTCTGAAATAAGCGGATTGCTTGCGGTGCTCTGTTGCATTCTTTCTTGTTTTATCCCTTTGGCGATTACCGAGATGGTCGATAAGATTGCGTGTGAAGTTATGTTGGAAAAACTG
Organism: Trichonephila inaurata madagascariensis; assembly: GCA_019973955.1. Lineage (NCBI taxonomy): Eukaryota > Metazoa > Arthropoda > Arachnida > Araneae > Nephilidae > Trichonephila > Trichonephila inaurata. Next base: position 88,431 of record BMAV01013252.1, read on the forward strand.
CATCCGAGACCGTTGGGATGCTTCGACAAATTTTTAATGGCGATGCTTTAGGAAAATCACAACCCATTCAAATCTGGCAACATGTCAACTGAAGACATGGCACCCGCAGGAAGAAATGACGAAAGCATTGCCAAAATCAAATGTGCAATTGATGAAGATCGTCGAAAGACAACTGACCAAATTTTTTAGGAAAGGAGCTTGTCGTGAAGCACGTTCACGATAATGCTCCAGCTCCCACAGCTTTGATGGTTCGACAGTTTTTGACCAACAACAACATTGCGCTTGAGTCTCATCCACCCTACTCACCTAATCTGGCTCCATCAGACATTTTTTTTTTTTATTTCAAGGATGAAGAGAAATCTGAAAGGAAAGCCATTCAGTGATGCAGATGAAATCAAAGAAATACCCAAACGGCAATGAATAGTATCCTTCCTCAAGAGTCCTAGAACTGTTTTGAGCAGTGGGTGGCAAAAGCGTTGGGACAAGAGCAGCAATGCACATGAACAATATTTTGAAAGGGATTAAAGTACAGTTCGACAAAAAAAAATAAATAAATAACAAAAATGAATTCCGCGCGGTTATTTTTGGGTCCTCCCTCATACGTGACACTTCACCAGATTCAAAGATCTTTTCAAAGTGGCCAGTCTGTAAGAAAAATATACTTGAACAACAAATAAAAATATCAATTAGCATAACCGCAAGATGATAATTCTCTATAAAGAAATATCCTCATAAGCAAATTTTCGCACGTTTAACTAGTAAGGAAGCTTCCGCGATCAGATTTCATTCTACAATATATATATATGTATATTCTTCACATTTATATAGGAGCATATATCAAATACATAATATTAATCATATTCTCTATTCAAACAAAAACTTACTTTTAATAGTAATAAGTCACCAGGAGACACAGTGACGCCTACACTAGCCAGTCCCTAAACATGAAAAAAGGACAAAAACAAACAAAAACAAGTGCAGTAGGTTAGTGCAAACACAACATGCAAATATAAAGATACATGCACCGAAAACAAAGTAAAAACACAAGGAAGCATCTTTCAAGGAAATGACTGCCATTATTTGAATATTTTATGAAAGAAATACACCGTGTGTTTCAAGAATCATCTAATATGCACATATTTTAAAAGAGTGTTTTAAAGGTATAGTTCCTGTATATTGTGTGTGTGAAGGAGAGAGTATACTATGATAATTTAATCGTTTGAATATTTATGTTCGAATTTTCAAAATCTGGTTCTTTTTTTATAGTGAGTTTGAGATAAATATGTATGTATAATTCTCAATCAGTAATATTTGTTGACAAATTTAATATTAGAGCATAACACTACGCGAAACAAATATATAGTGCGTGTCAAAAACAAATCAGCAGAAAAATTTTGAAATAAAACGTTAAAAAAAAACTTACTTTATATACCCATATCTTACGTGAATCTTATTTATATGTGTGAGTTACTGCAGTTTTAAAATCGTAGAGAGAGAGAGAGCGTAGCAAAATTATGTTTTAAATTTTGTTCCAAACAACGAGTTTTAAGAAAAGTACAAAAATAGCTATTAAGAAGTTAGGGTACAAATTTATTTTTCGATGTAAATTTTACAAAGTGACCTCAACAGTTGAACATGCAAACGATTGCTAGATTTTTAAGGAGGAGTGGGTTGTTGTTTTAATGTTAATTTAAAATTGACAAGTTGAAAGAATTCTCACAGAAGATAGTAAAAATCTGAGTGTGAAAGCAAAACGTAAGTACGTAGCTGAAATTGTAGCTGTATTAAAAAGATTAAAATCAGAAATTTATCAGATCTTGGCTTGTGGTGACAATTTCAAACGGGATCTCGAATCTGTTCAGGAAGGTTACGTATGACAACCGGTCACAAAGCATGATCAGAAACTTGGCAACTACCGGAAATTATTCTATGCCTCAAATTAAAAATATTATTGGAAGACAAATATCGAAGAACAAAAAATGCATTTATAAAAGACTTTTAGAATCGGATACCTGAATAACCATAAGATAACTCGATTACCATTCTTGAAACAACATCCCAAAGATGTTCGATCAGAGTGGGTCAAACAGCACACGCCATTTGGTGATAAGTGGTTGAACATCATTTGAAAAAAAAAGGAGTTTAGTTGGCCCTGATGTGTTAATATGCTATTGCCACGTTCTCCAAAAAGAATCAAGAAGTATATTAAGTAGATAGCATAGTTGTGTGTGGCTGCAGTAATGGTACGAGGGGCGATCTCTTTTTCAATGGCCGTCAAATTCTGAAAGCTATTTAGATACACTTACCAATAGATTTATTTTTGTCTGTGAAATTTTAGATGAAGAGCATTGAAATTTTCATCGGGACAATGCATAAACTATACTTCTAACTGAAAGTCACAGTGACTTAAGTCTCGAAAAGGGTTGGACATGCCTGCACTTAGGTTCTGACCCAAATCTGCCAAAAAAACGTGTGTTGTATTTTCCTACGAGCAGTTTCCTGGAATGACAGGCAGTATTCTTCAATAAAAGACTGAAGTCTGTTATTGAGAATATTTAGTTTAAAATCCAGCAACAAGCAATTCAGAACCTGGCTTGATCGATGGAATATTAAGTGCATCAATTCCCTCAACGTTCCGGAGCCCCCTATAATTATACTAAACTTTTCTTTTTTATCTTCTTTAAAAAAATATAAGACCTTATAAACTTTTAATATTTAAACTTTTGATATTCTAACTCTTTCTCGTGCATTTATTTGTATATGGATTCTGCAACAATTTCATGAGTAATTGTGTTAAACTTAAATTTTAAAACTACAATTTGCAACAAATATGAACATTTACTTAAATTCAGGTGAATAGTTAAAATTTATTTTTAAAATTGCTTCTGTGTTTAAACGTTTAACGCCTGTTGTAATAAGCTTCCATGTACATAAAGCTAACATGATTTAATGACCGATTAATAGTCGAGGGGGGGGGATGCATGTGTTAGTAAGATTTATGGTTATCAGAGTGCGTGTGTATTCTAGGGTAAAATTTCTATTTCTCCAATAGAGAACGATCCTGCCAGATCTCCACCACAATGTTTTCGTGCAGCTATTACACCTTCACCGATCCTTTTTAACGCGAGATAAAAAAAATGCTCTTTGACACATTTTTTACAGTATATTTTGAGTAGTGCCTTTATAACTCTTCTAGACAATCATATACCCTTGATCAAAATATTTTTCAGATATTCTGCTTACAATAATTGAAGTAATGGTGAAAGTGCGTAGGACTATCTGCCGAAAACGATGTTATAATTTCTTCTTCAGACTTTGGTATAAATAAACAACTTGCACGTGCACTATTTTTCCTGAAGACTAGGTCTTTTCCTGAAATACATACATTTTGTATTTCTGCTATTATAACACTATTCTCAGGTGCACTATTTAGGGTAAAATGGCGGTCCTTCAGCAACTGCCGAGCAGTGTATAACTGTTTGCAGCCTAGACTAACTCCATTGCATTAGATTTTGTTGGATAGATTCATCTTTCTAACTGCGAACCAAAACTTCAAATGTAATAAGTTATTCAAAATTAATCGGGCATTTTTAAGATATCTCTGACCGATTATGTTTGTATAACTTTATATTCATTTTTCTCTCCTCTGAAAGTAATAAATTGTAATTTTTTTTTCAACTTTGATGTACGAAAAGAGTGTAAATATTATGATCTAAGGTCATATCTTTAAAGATGAAGTTCGCATTGCTTAGGAAATTAACTTGAAATAAAATGTAAAAATTGTAAATAATTATTGCTAACAACACACGTTGATCGAATGTAAGTGTACGAATTGCTTTAGAAATAAAAAAATAGTAATAATGTTTAGGGTTAGAAAACTATACTGTATCATGTATACAATAATGGTCAATTTCCTTGAAAGACAATCATTGCTTCGAAACAAAAACTCAACAGTAAAATAAAATTAAAAATATGAAGCATTCTACGGAAAGCAAACACAAAACTTCAAACAAAGGAAATTTTTTTTCCCGCGCTTCCGCACGAAAGCACGAATTAGTTACGAATGGATTCATGGAGTTATGACGCAACTAAATGGGTGAACAATATTCCAGAAAAGGATGTGCACAAGGGTAGTGGGAGGTGGTGCAAAAGATTTAATGCTAATGATGGGAAGGGGGGAGGGGTTAGTCATCGTCGGGAGAAACTGACCTTAATGGCTATAACCTCAGCATAACCGATGGTTCCGCCGTGCAGCCTCGTTATAGATCTCTTGCCTCCCTGAAAATGGCACGAGAGCATTGAATAATCAATAGACTGCTGGGAGAAGAGCAAAAATAGACATAAATTGAGCACTTCATTTACTTGGTGTATTAGCCACCGGATTGGAAAATTACTCGCGGCGTTTTGTACCTCCCGCGCGGGAGAGTGATTCATTCTGTGGAAGAATGCCATGCCGATGTCTCTGTCATGTACTGCTACGGAAATTATGCAGGGAGTATACAGATTTTTTTTGTTGTTGTTGCTGTTAACAACTTCGACCAGGGGTCATGATGGTTATGGGAAAGTGTCGATGAAAAATACATAGCTCACATTTTATTTTTGTATATGTCTTATAAACACATATTGAGATAAGCATTACTTTTAAAAGTTCCCAGGATGCCTATTATAACCAACAAACTTTAGCAGTAGTTTCTACGTATAGGATTCAGAACATTAAATAATGAAAAAATGTGGCCTTAGTTATGAAGAACTACTTTGTATCACTTCTAAGGCTTTGTATACGATTTAATCTCTTATATTCACGGATAAAAGACAAAATTACCAGAAAGTGGTAAACAGATTTTAGTAAACCCAACATTTACAACTATTGGGGACTTTTTCAGATTACAGTCGGAATATCTCTGACGGTTAAGGATGTACGGCGTAGCATATTGGATACTGAGGATTGCAAGCTGGTCACAATGATTTACTTTAAACAAACTAAAATCCAAAACTTTTTTTATTGCCCAGATATGAAAGGAGAAAAACTGTCCTTTACCAGCTTTTTACCACCTCTGGCACGATTTGGAGGTAAAAAGTATTATATCGTAAGACTGAAGGTAACGGTAGCAAAACTAAACCTTCGTTTATTAATAACATTGTGTGCTCGGTTTTATAATATACAATTCTTGCCTATTGGTTGTAAAAGACTGCGTATAATAGATTTCGAAATCACTTTTTTTTTTTTTAACTTTCTTGATATTCGGTAAAAGCATAGGTGCGTTGGAGCAGAGGCAGTTAACTGATTTGAAGATTAACTTTTGAGTGTAAAGAGGCTTTTTAAAATTAAGTATATATTCTACATTTCTTTAATTGTAAATGTGTAATAAGTCGTCATCAACTTCACAAAGACTTTTAAAAATAAAATTATTTTTAAAATAAGACGAGAATGCTGAAAATATGTAAAGAACTTTTAAAAAGATAAAAGTATAAATTCTATATAAATCAATAAATAAAAACAATTCAATTTCAAAAATGGAAAATAATTTGTGTAATAGAATTTTTTTTTTAAATTTTTACCGATATCAACTTGCAAAAAACATTTTTAATAAACTTAAAATTATATATATATATTTTAAAAGTTGAGTCGAAAGATATATATAATTTCCCTTTTTTTGTTTGAAACACCGAAACATATTTCTCAGAGAAGTAACTTCAAAGCATTCTGCTGCTGTTTTGCCTCCTTGTGGAGTAAGAAAAGATAATAGTTCGTCCTTTAATATAAGGAATCCATTAAACCCTCAGGGTGAGAAACAAGAAACACTTCGGTATGTTTCTTTTTGAACCTCTCGTAAATTAAAAATTTTGTTTTCTGAATCACCCGCGTTAATTATTCCTATTTTTAATAGAAATTAATGCGTATTGTGTCTCGGTAGACCCACATGTAGCTGAGAGAAATAAATTTTTATAGCAAATCATAACAATCTGTGTATATCCAGTTAATTTATACACTGCATGCGAAATTAAATGCATGCACTAGTGAATAGCATTAACTTTTTTTTATCTTCTACTCATCCAGCGCGCGTTATATTTTCAATTAAAAATCCGTTTTCCTCTGTATTACTCAAAATGGCGATTCTTATCCAAAATGTCACGTATTATCTGAATAATTCATTTTGGGTCCAATGTGGACTTTTTTCCCTTGTTGTCGTGTTTCGAAAGGCTTCTAATTATAGGACTCGTTTTTCATTTATTATGCAAATTTGTTCTGAAGAGGGCATAAAAATAGCTATAAAGTCACAAGTCTGATTTTTTTTTTATTATTATTATTTTTATTTTTTGGCTATCTGATATAACGAGAAACATTTGGTTGGCAGAGGCAAATAATAATTTCAGAGGAATGAAGAGGTACTTCAAAGAAATCTTGTTTAGTTACAGAATTAATACTTACTTTGGATGCGGTAAATAAGTCAAATCCGCTTTCACCCTGAAAAAATAAAGTGTGCTTTGAGATTTGTATTAAATGAAATATATAATGTTTATATTCGACAAAAGCAAACACTATAAAAGTAGTAAAAATAGTTTTATCAAAAATTAAACACATAAATGATATGAGAACGAATAATGAAACAAATATTTGCAAATTATTTTTTCCACATAATTTTAATTTAAAATAGGACTAAAAGAAAAAGATATATTAACCTAAAATATTAGTTAATATTAAACTATATGTGTGAATAGCATAAACATAAAACATTTGCACACTGTACTAAACTAATATGGTGTCATAGTCACATGGTAACTTAAGTCGCGTACTTCCAGCCAATCAGTCCATGCGCTTCACTGTTGGCAACTTTTGCTTTTTGCAGAAACTTTCTTTTAAAAAGTAAAAATTTGCTTACAATTATAACGCACATAGGCACGCAAAATGTCCTTGATTAAAAAGTGCACGCATAATATAAAAATTTATTTACTTTCATTTTCAATTTTTTTTTTTTTTTTGAAAAATCATAGTCTTTGAACGCTTTTCTGCAATTATCAAACCTGAAATTTTATCTAAATTTTCCAGTAGAATAAGTAAAAGTATAACGTCAGTTTTGAACCCAATGTAATTGATTGATTGAATATTAACGTCGCACTGTTCAGCTACACGAGGGCTTTTGGCGACGGACCACGTAATTTTGAACCATGGTCAAGTGACGTGGACGACACCTGAGCTGGCACCCCCTCTCCTAACTACCACACCACACCAACGGGAGGACGTTTCAGCTCTCGACAGATTTAACGTGCATCGCTGCCCTACACGGCGGGTCTTTAGTGGTACTGGGCTCGAACTCATGACAAGGCATGCCACGATCCGATACCTATACCACTCGGCTACCGCGGCCACTTGAACCCAATGGAAAACACATGACGGTATTTATCATATGATCATCATGAATTTAGCCCATTGTAATTTTACATACTTCCAAAAGCTTTGATAATTAAGTATATTTTTTATACATCTTGGTTAAATAAAAATGCATTAATGTGAATAAACAATTATAATGAATTAACTGAAGTAACCGTTCTTTGCACGGGTCAGTTTTTTAAAAATAAAAATATATTATTTTTGATATAATAGTTGAATTGTAAGGAGAGTAAAACCTGGTACAAAACAATGATAAGAAAAACGTAAAATAATTTTTTAATGAGTACTGTTAATACTTATCTATACACCTCTTAAGCCCTCGCAACGTCTCTTGGGGTCCAATTTCCGCACCCCCCTACCCTTTTTGTAGCGGATCGCTTCTCCATGAAAGGAACGTACCTACACAATTTCAAGTATGCAGGTCTAATAGTTCAAAAGAAGGAATATTTATCTGTAACACCCCTTAAACCCTCACAAAGCCTCTTGTGGGTCGATTTTCGCAAAATCCCTTTTGTAGCGTATCTCTAATTCATGAAAGGAACGCGCCTGCTAAATTTCAAGCCTGTAGTTCAACAACAGGAACATTTATCAATAACGCCCCTTAAACCCTCACACCGACCCTTGAGGGTCGATTCAGGTAAAAACGGGAACCTTCTTCTTAACAACTATATATATATATAATTAGTTATCTGTTAATCCACTTATATTATTGAATTACTATACATCGCTCCGTCAATTACCAAAACGTGCTCGCTTAAATCCACTTTTCTCATTAAGGAAATAACTATTACTTAATTATAAATTCTCCCTTCAAAAAATTATCTTGCATTACAAACTTTGAACAAGCTTCATGAATAATAATTAAACTAACTAATTATATCCTAAGTGTACCCTACAAGTTAATTACGCAACATTTGATCAAAAAAGAATGCCACAGTTTCCAATCGATAACTGTCAATGCCAGCCGTCCATATTGCGACAAAGTACTGCTTTTAAAATAAAAATCGGTTGGGTAAAACTGAAGTGAAACTCATCATTTTTGTAAAATTTTCGAACGGGGAGCTAGAGGTATAACGGTCGGACGGTTTCCCACTTATTCGAGTGTGCTTGATTTAATTAAAAGGGACCACTCGGAGATTTTTCCGGTGGCAACACCTTCCATCCCTTGCTCCTCCTGTTCCCCTTGGAAATCTACTCAATCGTTTCGAAAATCTGTTTCTGACGTACGTTCTGCAAAAGGATTCCTCTTCACTGTTGTAATTCTGCAGAGTAAAAAAAATGGCGAGTATTGTTATAAATAGGAAGCCGAGAGATATGGAATAGTCTCCGAGAAAGAATTTTAAAAAAGTACTTTAATTAAGTTCGATTGTTATTTTAAATGTTCTCTGAAAAACTCTAATGTTATCATTTTTTTCTGACAATTTTAAATAAATGAGCAGCAAGAAAAAATATTTTTTGAAATCACTGCGAAGATTGCAAAAATTGAATTGATAATTTTGTGACATAAAAATGGCGAAATATTCGAATACAACGAAGACGAGAAACTCGAATTCTCTACAAAATACATTTATATGGCTGTTAAGGTTAAAAACCTACTTATATCTTTATTATTTATTTATAGCTTATTCATTTATAACGTTCCTTAGAAAGAAAAACATTTTTACGCAAGTGAATGGATATGATGTATTATAACAAAATAAACATATTTAAATATAATGTACTGTCATATTATCGGAAATCAAAGAATAATGGATAAAATAAAAAATTCAAGTAATTAAAAGACACGAAAACAACACTATCTACATTCTGTTTTTATTACAATTTAACAAAAAAAAGCTTACTTATCAACTATCATTACCTATTATGAGAACAGTAATTTAGAAATGCATTCACATAACACTTTCAAAGAAAAAAATTAAAATTAGTGAATTACTTTTCTAAAATTTAAGTTTTTTTTTTGTGTGTGACCTTTACCTAATAATCATTAATAAATCGCATTAACATCTCAAAATAATTCTTAAATTATAAAGAAGTTTGGAAAATTTGCAGTAAAAAGGACGCGTTTAAAAATTCAATACCAGTCATAGAATTATTGAGCATTGAAATAGCAGTGTTTCAGTTATAAATGAAACTATTCAAACCGCACTGCTTTCAAAATACTAATTCAAAGATCACAAGAAAAAATTATGAAGAATGAATCAGAAAACTATGAAAATTATTAAGAAAAATCATAAAAGTTAATACTCTAATAATAAAGAATTAACATCAATATATAAACACTTAGACCTTATGTACCTTTCGTATCGGCTTTGCGATAATCCTAATGATATAATCGAATGCGATATCTTTGAACGAAACAAATTTAACTTAAATCTTCTATTCCAATCATAATTAATTAAGCCTAAGTCTTAAGAAACAAAATAAAGTTTCATTTCTAGATGCATTTCTCAAAAAATTGAGTATAACGAATGATATTAAATATAATTATCTAATCTGCAAACGATATTTTTACAATAGCGACTTGAATTTTTAAGAGCTAACGATTATTTCAAATATTTTTAAATATTATCAAATTGTCTGATCTGTGGATGATATTTTTTTCAAAAACGATTTGAATGAATTTTTGACAGCAGGTGATTCTTATAAATATATTTATTCAGAATTTTTCTTCGGAAAAAAAACAACAGCTGCACATATAGATAAATAATGTAAAATAATTATAAAAATACGATTAAATTAGCACATTTGACTTGCTAAATTCACCATCATTTCACGATTCTTGGTAATGAATGGGTTTTGCTGCATTGATTTCGGCATTATCTTATAAAAGCCATTTCATATCTCGCTAGTCTTGGTTTTCTCGCATCGTGTTTCTCTAGCGAAGCAAGTTTATGGGTATTGATCCCAGGGAAACTATAAAAATGTCTACGCAGTTGAAGAATGTCTTGGATTCTATAGGGATCGATTTATATGCATGTTATATTGCCTCAGTTGCCACGCCAACGCTGGGCAGTAGGCGCCTTTTATGGCGCTAATCCGCCGTTGATTATGATTCTCGTAAATGTAACCATTTCTGAGATAGTTGCTGCACACGCGTGTTCTCGCGCCGTTTTTTGATGGGTAAAAGTGATACATAAAAAATTAACAGTTTTATGACAATATTTTGTACTATTTTCTACAGCGAGATGCATTTCACTGATGAAAAAGAGTTGGTGATTATTGGGGATAATATATCTTAAGGAAGTTTTTGTGTTTGCAAGATTTCTGGTTTTATGGAAAGTCAATAAATGAAGCTTTCAGAATGTTTAGCTGTTGAAGATGTACAAATTAGAGTTAGTTCGTTGACATTTTCTGTTGCTGTAGAGCGAATATCAAAGGGATAAAAAGTACTTTTTTTAAACTTTTCTGTCAAAAGTATTACTAGGTTAATAGAAGGATATTTGGAAAGCATTTATATAGAGGCTTAAAATAATAGAAAAATAAAATTCCTCAAATAACTTTTACTGTAAAATAAAGCGCTAAATTTAGCCTTAATTTCTTTATGTATAATTTTTCTATATGATTTTTTCAATTTTTTTTTATTTTACTTTTTATTTATTTTAAAAAGAATTTTTATTATTTTTTCAGTTTTTTTTCCAAATTTTTCAAGGAATGTATATACTTTTTAAAAAAAAGTTATCAACAGTTCTTTTTATTAGTACCGTAAGATACCTTAATCCTTTTTTCTGTAAATTATGACAGTTGTCTTTTTAGCATGAGTAAAAATAATAACAATTGCTAAATTTATATGCAGATAAATATTACATTTCTAAAATATCTTTCTATAATGTTTAGCTGCAAAATTATTTTTATTATCTATTCATAATTGGACCAGTTTTTAATCTACTGTAGCTTTAGAATCATATATAACTCGTTTCCGATTGTTAAATTTTAAGAATGTGTAAAACATTTTTTCAATATTATAGTTTTTTGTACACTCTTGGTAGGTCCATCTTTCAATTAAATTATATCAGATTTTCAACTCACTTTATATTCGATAAATATTCAGGGCAGAAATCCTTAACGTCTTTTGTTATTAAACGTAATAACAACATATTTTTTTTAAAGATATCAATGACTAGCGATTCTATTCAAAACCAAATAATATTTGGAACAATTTTAATAATAAGTTAGCAACAAAAAGCGCTTTAAGATGTTGTTGTTGTCGTGTATGACAAAGTGCAGAGGTTATAATAATAAATATAAGGATATAAAAGCTTTTAGATGATTTAATAGAATAATCAACAGAAAATTTAAAAATGTTGGACACTGTAAGAAAATTTTTTTAAAATAATTTAGATTTCCTGCATGAAAATGAATAATGAAATTATCGCTGTAACATTCGAGCAGTATGCGTTAACTTCAGTTATCACAATTCTTTTAAATAGCAAAGAAAACAACACAGTAAGAAAAAAATTACGCGGGACTGCTTTTTGTTAAAAATAAACTAACGTAAATTTCCCGAGTCAAAGTGCTAAAAATTCCTCAGCATAAACAAAATTTTTAATCAGATCTGAGCAACGTCTAGGAAGAAAAACACCTATATACCAAGAAACGGGCACCACCGGACATTGTAAAAGAGTTGAAAAAGACATGTATATTTAGTAATACAGTAGAGTCACGAAAACTCGGCCTAATGTGGACTGAGTTTGTGAAAATGCAGGGTTGTCGAGAAGGGGATTAAAAAAGAATAAGTACGAGTGTTTCCTCGGAAAATATTGTACTGCACTTGAATTTATTGTTTGCTTGAGAATACAGCAGGAATCAAACTGTCCAAATACTCTTAAACAGAAGAAAAGTACGTGTTTTATGAAGGCATTGAGCACTTACTACGTGAAAATGAAAATTAATGAATACATAGTATACAGTAATTTACCTGATCCGACACTTTATGTAGGCATAAAGCTGTTTATAATGAGCATTAAGTAGCCGACGTTGCAAAAACTGACAACTTTTTATTAAAGAAATGTGTAATATCCTGTACATAGGGTTTTTACGACCTGCAAGGGTGTGGACGAGTTATCCGGACTGCGGGGATATCGAGTGTAAAGTTTGCGGGACTCTACAGTAACATTGAATTTGATAGTTTCGCCTCTAGTGCTTAAAGATAAAATATTTTAAAGAATATTCAGCTAAAAAAGAATCGAAAAAATTGTAATTTCCTTGGGACTTCTTTATTTTTTCTATTTATTTAGTTTTATAGCCAATACATTCTCTAATATAACTTTCATTTCAGTCAATCTTATCAACGTTTCACGCGTTTTTTTCATACTTAATTGCAGTCCTTTATAAGTATCAATATTATGAGCAAAGAATCCTTAAAGGAAATTTAGTTACCTTGTCTCCTTTTTCGCCTTTTTCACCCTGAAAAAGAAGCAGAAAACAGGCATGTTACAATAATTTAATAAAATACCCTTTCTTACAACAACTAGACAATGAAACAATTTAAGTTATAGAATAAGTTTTTCCCATTTCAAAAAAATATTGTTTACGGAAATATAGCGGTAAGAATTATTTGTAATAAAATTATTTTGGGAAAAACATCCATTTGAATAATTACAGTAATTGCTTGTGAAAATGACTTTGACTCGGTTCATTTTTACAATCTACTCGTCTCAATCTTGGTAGTTAGCACGAACTGGGGAAAAAAAACGAAGCAAATTTTGGAACTGCTAAAGTTAAAGGAGGTTACTTCTTGATCTTGATCAAAATATTTAAAGTTTGAAATGAATTCTGCGTCTTCTCTCTTAAAATTGAATTCACATAATTTTATAAGAATTTTTAAATACAGTCGGACCCGATTAACCAAATTTCTATTTAACGAATTTCGCGATTTAACGAATTTTTCTCCTCCTCCAGTTAAAATGAAGGCGAAAAACAGTTATTTAACGAATAATAAGCCCTGAAATAACAAACTATTTCAACAAATGAAAATTTTTTTTATTAGTTTGTATTACACAAAACTGGATTTTTCTCAAATGACTTATTCTTTTTGTCCGGAACAGAAAAAGACTTTCCTTGTAAAAGCCTTATCACACGTATACGTATTTGAAGCAACTCTCCTTGAAAGCAGTCATTCTGAGCAATTTCTACCTAGTTGTCATAGCAATGGCTCCGAATAACTTTTTCCTAGTGAGCTGAAAAAATTCTTTGGAATTAAAATTGCTTTACATTCCAGCCAATGGGATTCTTCGTCTACCTACGTCATAAATAAGATGAAAGCCTCGGCTTCGTCAAACGTATCAGAAATGGCGTATAACATTTTAAACACAATGGTGCTCCATTTCTGTTTTCGACCGTCAACAAAAGCGCTAGCGGAATAAAAGAAATAATATTGGATTTTCGTTTTCTGGAGCAGAAAAATCGGTGAGTAATTTTTCAATGTGAAGATAGGGCGCGGCTGACGTCAGAGTGTATCGTTTTGCTTAGGGCAACCCTTGACCCTCACAGCTGCTCGAAAAATTTTCCGAAACGGTTGTTCCAAACATGCGTGTGTGATAAGGCCTCAAGCATCAAATTTCAACGGAAAGAGGCGCAAACGATTATTAGACTTTACAGGTGCAGATAAGCCATGAGTGCAAACCATCGTATAAGTTTTGAATTGGACAGGAAATTCTTTTCTCATCTGATCTCACTCCAGAACATAGGAGGTATTTTAAGATTTTAACGATTATGTTACATTTGATGATGAACTACCTATCTGTGCAACTGAAGTTAAGGAGATTTGTCTGAGCCAATGAATAGTGATTCTGATGCAGAAATAAATATTGAAACTCCTATCAAAACCATTACACTTTATAATACTTTACCTTGTTTTGAAACCGAGAAAACATACCTCATGCAGAAGGATGTAACTGACAAAGTATTTTCTTCTCTGCATAAAGTCCAAAAAGAACTCTTTTGAATTAGAAATCAAAAAGAATGTCAAGCATCCATTAGTCAGCATTTTAAAATTTCCAATTAACTGGTGTGTAATAATTCAGTACTAATATTTTTAACTCTGCTGAATAAAAAGTGTGTAACCTCTAACTATGGATATTTTTTGTGTGCTTGCTTATTATATAATTTCTCAAAGGTAAGTGTAAAAAATTTGTATTTTGTGTGGCCCTCGATATAACGAATAGCCCCGAATTAACGAACAAAATGTTAGGTCCCGATGAATTCGTTTAATCGGGATCCGACTGTATGTATATGATCCATTTTTTTAAGAATCTCTTTCTTTTTTATAAAAAAATAATAAAATCTCCAAGTAGAAAATGGATAAATCAAAATCGAGTAAAAACTGACATACATTAAGTTGAATTTTCAATTGTATATTTATTAAAACACAAAAATTTCATTTAACTTACGTACAATAAACAAACAATCAATTAATGATTAAAATCTGAAAACAAAAAAGTAAAACTTACCGGTTCTCCTTTTGGACCATCTATTCCAATAGCTCCCTTGAAAATACGTCACAAATAATCAAATGAACAGAATGACAAAACATACAATTTTAATAATATCATTTACATAGAATTCGCAAACATTAAAACATTATTAAATCATAATAATCAAATAATTTTTATTGTGATGTTGTTAGATTATTCAGAACGAAATGTAACGTAGAAATTATGACATGGTACTAATAAACAAAATGTCGAAGAAAGAATTATAAAGAACACTTCATTTTACTAATTTCCTGGCACACACACACAACAGTTTCATTGTTTAATGAAAATGCACTTAAATATTCTCCAGGACAACAGTATTCAAGAAAGCTTTTAAAAATGCAAAATAGGTACTAATAAATGTATAAACAAAGAAGTGCTATTAATAATTCAAGCCAAGTTTATTCTATAAATGCCTTTTATTCTCATAATCACTCGAGGGATCAAAAAGATTTTCGGATAAATGAAAATATTTCGGAAATATACAAAAAATAAATACCTATTAAGTTCTCACCCAACGCAACATAATTTTTTTTCTCTGACTGAACAAACATATTTAGAATAATTACAAAAGATGCCAACGTAAGTAACATAACTTTAACAGCAGCCGATTATATCAGCAAATGAATTAAGTAATCGGATAAATTTGAGTTACATTATTAAAATTGAATAAAAGCAGACGATAATAAAAAAAGGAAACGAATTTTCAATCTTCTAAATATTTATAATTATTGTATAATTTAAATAGTGAATTAAAATTCGTTTAAAATAAAGAAAATAAATTTAAATAGAGAACATGAGTATAACAAACTAAATATTTATTGATTTAAATAGAAGTGAAATAAATTACGTAGTATAAGTAAAATATTATAATTCTTTATACAACAAGGTTATTTTTACAATTTTAAGATTCTATTGGTAGTTATGGATACCTCATGTGTCCGCAACTTTGCATCAAATTTGCTTCTTATTAGAATGAGAGAAAAAAATGGTTTTATGGTATAAAAACTGAAATAAAAATTTGAGAGTTTTAGTTGCATCAGAATATCTACTTACCGGAAATCCTGGTTTACCTGGAGGACCTATAGGACCCTAGAAAAGAAATAAAATAATTTCAGTATTGAGAAAATTTTAAAATAATGGACAAAATAAATATAAATAGTTAAAGTTCTTGAATAATGTTATATCGAATAATTAGATAATAATATAAGTAGTTCCAACATAATTATACATTCTAGTATTCGAGTTATGAAAATTAAATGGACGTATTTTTTAAAATCCAATTAGGTTATTCGGCAGGATCATTTGCCAGTAAAATTTTTTAACATTAAAGCGAACTTTGAACCGTTTTTGTTTTAGATTCTTCTTTGAATACATTACTATATTTTGATCCATTTGTCCAAAACTTAAGATTTCATTCTATTGTTTCAATAGAGAGAGTATATATAATAATGATTAAGGGGCATTTTTTTAGTTTAATTCATATATGTTTGTAATTGCAAACAACGTTGTTGTGTATCTAGTTTCTTACGATTATAGGTTAACTATTGTAATTGGATTTTTAGCAACATGTGTTGTTTTTTGTACATTTAAATAAATAAATAATGCAGTAGAAGGGATATTTCAGTTTAATTTTTGTTAGTTCAAAAACCAAATACTAGAGAGCTACAAATATATTTTTTGTCGAATATATTTCGAAACACCGCGTGATAAATGCACTGACAGATAAAAAAAAATTTGAATTATACAATTTGCAGTTCTTTAAAATCTAGCCCCCCCCCCCCAATCAGAAACCATAATTTCAATTTTAAATATTTTGTCGACCATCGGAGGTAATTATACGAAATTTCGGACATGGTGGTGGTGGTATAAAATAAAAGGAAATTCAGATATCTTAACATTTTATGAACTACAATTCCTTCTTCAACTATATTTAATAAACTCATTTTCTTATGAGGAGATATTTATTTTTTGATTTTTTTGTTTGTTAATTTCTTGGAATTGAAAAATAGATACATATAGGCAGAATGTTATAAAGTATTAAAAAGAAAATTGTATACAGGACTCACGCGAACCCGGAGTTACGCGATTTTCAAATCTAGTCGATTCATCTTTTTTTTTTTTTTTTCTCTTAGTGACTATTGCATTAAATTTGGGTACAAAATGCCTTGCCTCCGTTCCGGTATACTGGTTAGCAATGCTGACTGCTGGGCTGTTGGGCCCGGTTTCGAATCCTGGAGAAGACATGGATGTTTGTAAATGTGAAGTGTCTTTGCGGCATGGGGGCACTCTAAATACCCGTCGAGCCGCAAGTCCTCTCGTGAGGTTGGTGGAAGGGGAAAGAGGTGGGAGGCCCTTGACCACCTCCAGGGTGTTCTCCCTCAAAATCGGAGTGGAACCGAGCAAGAACATACAGTCACCTTGTGACGGATCTAACCGCGATTCTACAACTAATTCTCTTGGGAAATCTTTGGGCTATCAATTCGCGTTATTCACAATCAACCCTTCGGCAGAAGAGAATAGTGATGTTCAAATTAACTTACTATACATAGTCGAAGTTTTCTAGCTTGAATAGAGAGTAGGAGAGGAGATATGCTCGAATCAGGTGAGATTGCTACTGAAGGTATCATATTTGAATTATTGTAATTAAGAACTCATTAGGAGGAAGTTTTAAAGTGACGATTGTTCACTGAGATTAAATTGATATTAGATTAAATCGGATGATAGGTTACATCCTTTATTAAGTAAGGATCAAGTTTGATAGTTTCCTAATCATTCGTGTTTTACCGTTGTTGTTCCATTTTCGCGGTTAGCATTGAGACATTCTCTTACTATTATTAGTTGAAATCGTGTCTTTTCATTGTGTGTGATAAATAAATAGATTAATTGGATCATGTCAAATGTTTCTTCTCCACCTCCCACACATGTGGGTGCCTCAGAGAGACATGCTAACCTCTCGCAATCTGTATGGTGCTCAAAGCTACGGTTAACGACAGGCATACAACTATCTCGTCGACGCGATGAAATTCGTGGACTTCGATCTGACTACGTCAGACACAGGTGGCATTAGCAACAACAACACACACACCTCAGAAAAATACTTTATGAAGGCAAAAACAGTCTATAAGGAAAATTAAATAGTCGACTTTTCAAAAACTGGCTACTTTTTTTAAGGAAATGCGTAATATATGCCCTGTTGTTTTCCGTACTGCACTCATCTTATCCCTGAAGTAACTTCCTCATTATCTTGTCTACCTAAAACTGTGGGAGGTAACGATGAATGTGACCAAGACTATCCATGCTAAATCTAATTTATTATTATCAAAGATAATATTCCATAAATGTAATCTATAAAGGGAACCCTTGGAGTGATATAAAGAAAGCAACGACTATACGTGAATAAGCGCACGAAATCCGAATAGATTAACTTTAATTAATCCTATCTTATTAATTCTAGATTCACTAATTTAGTAGCTAAAATCCTTCCTTAAGCCGCGATGCGTAATTATAATTCTTACCATAGTAACACTGTGTTCAGCTGCTCCGCTCCTTCTGAGAGATCTACGATTATTAAACTCTAACTTTAAATACACTAACTAATTTACATCTCATCGTTTCTTCTTGAGAGGCTGTGAAATAAACGCGAATGCTAGCCCAAAGATTCCCCAAGAGGATTAGTTGTTGAAAGTCGCGTAAAGCCCCGTCACAAGCGTTTTGCTGCAAAGACGACGAATGAACAATACGTCCATTACCGACGTACCTCGTTGTTCAAAATATTAAAAGGTGGTTTCGACAGCACTTAATCCCTCACTGTGTGACATTTTAAGTGTTTGTACGGTGCCCTCAACGTTAACGCCTTCATCATTTTCTGGCATTTTTGCATTAACTGTGGTTTTTTCACCCTGCAAAGGTGTGACCGAATTATCCGCACTGCCGGGTTATCGGTGCCGAGTTTTCGGGACTCTACTGGGTGCTAATAAGTCAGAAAAATACAAATTTATTATATAAATAAATAAATAAGTAAGAAAAAAATAAATAATCCATACTTGAGAAAAAAAGAGAATGTTTTAATTATACATTTTTAAAAAAGTCCAATATTGCTGCTGAATTCTACCTACAAAAATTGTATAGTTAAAATCAAGCCCAAAATTTCTACCAATAGTCTTATGTCTTAAAAATGGTTAAGTAATGCTTCAACTTCTGCGAAAGTGAGCTACAAATTTCGAAAAATATATCGTTGAAAACTGAAATCAAAGATATAAATCCGTATGGAATAAGGCTTGAAAAATGATAAGGGGTAGAAAGTTGCGGTAACCAGTATTTGAAATAGGACCTTTGCGTTTCGAAATTCTTTATGCCGAAACTCACCATATATCAAATTTCTTGAATTCTCTTCCGGAAGAAAATTCTTTTCATATTTTGAAAAAAGATTTGCGCATTGAATTTTCTTCGAAGTGAATTGATATTTTCATTTTCAATAGGATTATTTTCCACGGAGAAAAATTTCTTTGCTGTTAATTGATTTCACATGCTTTTTTTTAATTTTTCAACAAATAAATATAGGTGATATTTAACACAATATTTCGTGGTTTGCAAATCGCATAAAATGTTTTTGATGATATATTTAGCAGATTTCAGTGGTTACTTTTATATGTCAAAATTAATACATGGTTGTCAAAACAAAGGGAGCAACCTTTTTAACACGCTTTTATTAGCTTCACCTGTACATAACGAAATCTTTGAACTCGATTTTTACCCACTTTAAAAGGTCAGATTAATTTGAAATTTTGCACACTTGTCAAGAAACGAAGACAAAAAAAAATGTTTAATAATTTTGTTCCTTTGTCCTGATCAGGATCATCAGGATCAACAATCTCCCATTTCCAGATTTGGCGACTAAGAGATTAAATTACAACCCTAAAGCGAAACCCCTCATGGTTAATACAAATAGTGAACTTTTAAGTGAAAAATATTGACTTTACACCTCCTTCCGCACTAAATATTTCAAACTTAACTCTTCCAAAATTCCTTCAGTTTGTTGATTCTACATTTTGCAAACCAGGTCATATCGGCGAACTGACAGGATGACAATGGGTATTCCAGATTCTAAAAATGTGACGCATTTAAGATTAATTCATAAATAAATAAATGATAGTTAAAAAAAACCATTCGTTTATTGGAGATTTAACTAAAAAATAAAAAAAGAATTACAGTTTAAAAAAACTTAAAGACACGCTTTTACAATTAATCGAACTAAAAAATAAAAAAAAAGATAGTTCTTAATATAAGAATAAAATGATTAACGAGAAAATTAATATCATTGTGAAAAAAGCGTGGGGTGCTTTGTACTACATTTTTACACTAACTCTGCATTTCGGAATAGAACTTGTAAGAAATTATAACAATTGACACCGCGAGCACCCCACACTTTAACCACAATGACATTAATTTTATCGTTAATCATTTTATTCTTATATTAAGAATTATTTTTTTGCTTTTCAGTTAGATTAAATATAAAAGAGTGTTTTTTAGTTTTTTTTAAACTACAATTTGTTTTTTTTACGATTTTGATCGTAGCTGAGTAGAACTCGTATATGTTTTAATGAAGAAAGTTCTTTTCATGGAACTAGGCGCAGGGATTAGGATCTTCCCCTCTCTCAACGCGTATATTTTTTGAAAGTGAAGGTATGAGGCCCATGGAATGACTAGCACGATCCCTAAATTTAAATCCGATTGGGCATGCTTGGGACGAACTTAGATGAAAAGTACTAAGATATCGATCAACGAAAAACATGGAACGTTTAATGATTAGTTTTGTTAGAATGCCTCCAGGGAAATTCAAAATTTTGTGGGTAATATTGCATTAAAAATATTGAAATCTCAGAAAGAAGGTAGAAATATCATTAAAAAAATAAATATACATTTTTAATAGTTTATTGAAGATTCAGAGTGAGTGGCTTGTATGCGAGATATCCAGCTGTTTGTGTGTAAAAGAAAGTCTGGTCGCGATGTAATCGAAGACATCGGAATCGAACAGATAATCAGTAGAGTGATATAATGTTCTCCAATGAACCATGATTCAACAATCTTAGTGATTCTAGTAGCAGCTTAATTTAGCGAGAGAGTGGAGCACTTTATCACTCTCAAAACGTCATGGAACAAGATCAGCATCACAATGGGACATTTTTGGTGTATGTGAACATAATGTCTTCTTCATCATTTGCTATTAAAAAGAGGTACATATCTTTTTAGAGGTGCTATGGTTCTACATTTCTTTTTAATGGTCAACAACGCGATGTTCCACCATTCTAAACTCGTGGAATAATATCATGAAAATGAAGATTTAGAGCAGATGAAATGGCCAGCGAGATCCCCTGATTTAAATCCAATTGAGTTTGTTTGTACTTAAACAAAAGGTTTCAGCTCATCATTCTCTTCCCCAAAGAGCATTTATAAGAGTAATTAGTACTAACCAAATTTAGCAATTTTCTTACAACTACATATGAGCTTCCTCCATTTTATGTCATTTGCATAAATCAAACAATGTGTAACGATCGAATAATGTTAAATCACTTCTTATACATTATTCAGATATTCTCTTTATATATGTATTAGATATTTCTCTTTATATATGTATTAGATATGCATTAGATTTGAAAGCACACCAAATGTTCTTCCAAGAAATTATGCTACATTTTATTACCAAATGCTATTTTGTATTTTACACTCATGGACAAAAAATTAGCACCCCAAGAAATAATTGCGGGATTGTAACGAAGGAATGAAGGTACATGTCGGGGAGATATGCAAATGATTAGAAATGCAGCGTGATTGTGCCTTACATATAGTCGGTAGAGGGCATTTTTACGTCGTTCTCCGTGGAGTATAAAATAGGTAACCAAGCGTGTTTGAGTGTGCTGAATCGTTTACAAAGGAAGAGCTGAGGTAGACATGCCATTACGCCATTTTCGAAGACAATATGAGCAGCTGTCGCAGTTTGAGAGGGGGAGAATCATCGACATGATGGAAGCAGGGTGGTCAACTGGGGGAGTAGCTCGTCAATTAGGTCGCTCTGATTGTGTTGTGAGGAGATGTTGGGACCGGTGGATCCGACAGATGTCATTTACACGAAGACCAGGCTCAGGACGCCCTCGACAGACCAGTCGTCGAGAAGACCACCCTATCGTAAGAAATGCACGATTATACAGACAACTACTTCATCGACCGCCATCCAGGCACAGGTAGCACCTTTACTAAGGGCCTCTGTGTCTTCTCGAACCATACGAAGGCTGAAGGACATTTGGGATGGCGGGGCCCATTACGTGTGCTGCCCTTAACGCCCACCCATCGACGGCTCCGTTTGGAGTGGTGCCGAGCACGAGGAAGCTGGACTGCAGCGGAATGAAACCAGGTCGTCCTTAGCGACGAATCCAGATTCAATTTCCGCAGTGATGACAATCGTGTTAGTGTGTGGAGACCCCGTGGTGAATGCTTCAATCTTGCCTTTGCTTTAGAGCGACACACCGCTCCCACAGCTGGTGTGATGATATGGGGTGACATTGCCTATCATACATTGTCACCTCTAGTATTGATCCGTGGCACCATGACAGCCCAGCGGTATGTCCATGACATCCTGGAACCACATGTGTAGTCACTCATGCAATGGCACCCAGGAACCATTTTTCAACAAGACAATGCTCGACATCACAAGGCCAGGGTGTCACAAGACTGTCTCCGCACTGTTACTACCCTTCCTTGGCCTGCCCTATCCCCAGATTTGTCTCCAATTAAGCATATCTGGGATCATTTGGGAAGGCGAGTTGGGCATCCCACGAGTTTGAACGAACTAGAGGCAAGGTTACAGCAAATATGGAACGAAGTATCTCAAGACATCATACAGAACTTGTATACCTCAATGCCCGATCGTATCGCATCGTGCATTTGCGGTAGAGAGGATTCAACAGAGTATTAAATTCTCCGTTTTCTTTTTTGCCTTTTTCGATGAAATAAATGATCCTTTTCATTGATTTTCTAATCATTTACTTATATCAAAGTAGTCATTACGTATGTAAAACTTCGTTTCATTTTGATGACTCCTTGGTGCGCTAATTTTTTTGTCCATGAGTGTATTTCAAATCTTACGTAAGGAAATAATCACGTTTAAATATGGCAACAATGTATGTTGATCAGTTAGATTAATAAATCCATGTATATCATCCTTTTTTCTTAGGGTCATTCAAAATGTTTGGATTTAATTTCACTCAAAACGTGGAAAATTCTGAAACTAATTAATTGCGACTCATTTTATTTTATAAACGTCAAACGTTTAGAGAAGGTGTACAATTACATATGCAACAATCCCAACAAATTTATTTTGTATAGATTTGCTCAACATAATTCTCCTAATTTTTTGTTGTCATTTCAATACGCGAGTATAACATACAATAGATTCGGAAGACATAACTGTATATGAAACATGGCATCATTTTTTTATCAGCTAGAAATAATGGTTTGTAGTCATAATTTATTCATAATATTTCATAATATTGTAGTCATAATAATTCACACACTCTCTCTATATATATATATTGTTCAGATATTCAATCACGTTAATAAATACCTTTTATTCAGCCATTGAAGTCCAAATACATTTTTTTAAACTTGTAGTGGATGACACTTGATGTTAATACAATTTTTTCAAATATTAATTCATTAATTAAATTTTATTTTTTAATTTTAAATTTATTCTGCGTTATTTTTGACGAAGTTACAACTAACTAAAACAGATGGCGCCACTCAAGTTAAATTATATATTTTTTAGACTTGTAGTGGATGACACGATGTTAATACAGTTTTTTCAAATATTAAATCATTAATTAAATTTAATTAACTAAAATAAAAAATTTTTTTTTTTACCTGAGTAGGAATTGACTTTAATTTTTTTTTATATTACTTGTTTTACTGTAATTATAACTTCATTATGGGAGAAAACTTATTGTAATTTCACGACATGTAAGAAAGTGAGGGGGCGGAGGAAATCAGAACTTCGTCGAATACAAATAAATTCAGACAATAATATAACAAATCCAACATTCTAAACCATCTTAAATGTAAATTTGGGTTTTAAACTGAAAGCAAAACAAATTTACTTTGTTAAACCCGATATTTTTTTCTAATCTAGTCCAAATTATATATATATAAAAAAAAAGACATCTCTCTTCGATGTCAGAAGCTTTCACAAATGGCTGAAAGTCTCCGTTTTGACGGTCTTCTGTAACTTGACATTTATTTAAAAGGATTGTAGTAAGCGGACATTAAACAAAAAGGTCAGATAGAAGAAAAGCTTTCAAACATAAAATGAAATGTTTAAGTCTCTCTCTCTCGTCGCGTTATCATAATTGCATTTAACTTAGAAAGGAAGAAAGGAATTACTTAAAAGAACTTTTGAGATAACAGCAGTGAATCACTTCGAAACGAAGTGCTGTTCTTTGTAGCGCGGCCTCTACGCTTTGACATTGTTGAAAGTGAATTGTGTGTTTTTACGAATCAGTGACATGAAGCTTCCATTAGGTCAAATACGATTAGTGCTAATTCGTGTAGCTCTTGTAGGAGATATTATCTAGGCTGAGAAAATAAAGGATTCGTTCAGCTCGGAAACATAGCGAACAAGTTCTCTATTACAGCAAATGCAACAACGCCTTCTGTGCCGACAGCCACTCAATTTTGTCGTATACATAAAGGGTGTTTTTTGTTTTTTTTACTAGTTACATATAATTTTAAAATTACACGGATAACAGTAACGTACATAAACTTGTTTTAAGGGAAGAGTTTATAATTAAAAAAAACCTCGTAGATGAAAGCATTGATCAATAATCTTTATGCAAAAAATTAAAAACGACGTAAATGTAAATTCAATTATGGGGGAGGGGGGGAACCCCTAAACCTCACCCTTGTGCACGCCACCAGTGACGGATAACTATTATTATTATTAGAATTTCTATGAAATAAAAATTACATTTTTGTTATTTTACTTTTATGATAACGCGTGTTTCAATGTATAAGGCTAGAATTTTTGTAACTTTTTAAAAGTTAAGGGTTCCGCTTGTATATGGATCCAATGATTTAAAAAATGTGTAATTAAGGAACAAAAGAAAAAAAAAGATTTTTTTTTTTAATATTTTCCATTAGCAATTTTAATTTTCTAACTTTTTGGGTGCTTTGAATAGAAATTTTTCTCTACTTAAAGATGCCTTTAAATGAATGTAAAATACCTACGTTATTCAACAATATTTTCATAATAAACAATATTTTCTTCAAATGTGAACTGCCCGCTTCATTATTAAATAAAATTAAAGTCAACAATGTACACTGGCGTAGCTAGATCTGAGGAGGCCCTGTATCGAAATTTCTTCGTGACCATTTTTTAGATATGGGATCCCTGTTAATATGACTATAGTTACACATGTTGGGGCCCCTGTAGCTTGGGGGCCCAGTATCATTGATACGGCGGTAGCTACGCCCTTGACAATGTAATTCCTTCGAAAGAGCTTAATTAATTCTGAAATTTTTAATTCATAAAAACACAAATAGAACATCATTGTTAAGTTAAAACTCTCAGTTTTATTATTTTTTGATATCAGACAGCTAAAATAATTCCATAATTAAGCTGCTCTTAAGGTTATTTTTTTTTATATAACTTACGGTATTCTGTTAAAGTTTTTGCCTTTATTACCTGCGATATATTTGTCTGACTTTAAAATAAGTTTTCCCTCTCAAATGCATGCAACTTATGTGGTTTCCCATGGTTCAAGGCTCCTTTCACTTTATGCAAACTTTTAAATTTACACCCCCAATGGCCTAGCAAAACTCAAAAGCTAAGTGCGCCCAAACCGATTGACATGCGATGATTTATGAAGTATGATGTAATTTCTATTATCTATAGAGACAAAATAATACTATTTGTCGATAAAATATTTCAGCTAGGATTTTAAAAAAGCGCATATACAGTACGTTGTTTTCTTAATCACGAAATTTTTATTTTACTTATAATCCATTACCTCTGTAGCTCTTATTCATTTGATAATCAAGTAACAAAAATCAATACATTAAAATTGTTGGTCATCAACAGTGGCGCACACAAGGGGTCCCCGGGTCCAGACCTCCCCTCCCCTAAAGCTCTTGATTTCTTTTTGGATTGATTATAATCCTATTGTATATAGTGCGTATTTTGATCATTTGTTATAAATAATTAATTTTATTAATTAATGCTAATTATCTATTCAATAACTAATTTTTTTATTGTTTATTGTTCCCGAAAATCGATAAAACCAAAAGAATATTTTGGGCGGCGTATTGGAGCAGGATACGAAAATGGTGGACTTTCGAACCTAGATCCCCCCCCCCTCCTTGAAAAATTCCTGTGTGCGCAACTGGTCATCAATTAAGATATATTACAATAACAATAGCGAATCTGTCCTTGAACATATAGAGTATAAGACGATGAGAAGAAGGCCTCATTTGACACTATGCAATATATATTGGATAGATTAAATATTTAAAGCAAAATGAGAAAATCTTACCGTTGTACCAGGATCACCAGGTTCACCTTTCATTCCTCTCTTTCCTCGACGACCTAAAAATAATGATGGTAAAAAGATATTATCATTTTTTAGAATCTCAGAAAGAAAAAAAAATCACTTTAATTCTTAAATTGTTTAATAGCTCCAGAATTTTTAATAATTCGATTAAATAAAATCATGAATTTCAATTGAAATGAGATAAATTTATTATATTCTTTAGCATTTACAAATTTGTAAATATCAAGTTACATGCGAGAAAAAAAATAAAATCCGATCGAAATTCAAAAGAGGACATTGCTCGTATGCCATAAATATATCAGTCCCGATATTTTAGTAAGTTATTATCATTTATTTTTAAATAAATTGTTTTACGTTTTAATGTTAGAAAAATATTTCAGTCAAATAGTCAAAATCTATTCAACCTCAGTCGTTATAAGTTCGTAGTATTTTATAAGATTAAACATAATCGCAGGGAAGAGCAATCTTTGTAATAGCTTTTATTGTACTTTATATAACAATTCATTTTCTCCAACTATATAAACACAGAAACACATCGAGTCCTCTTGAGCTCTCTCGGTTACATAAAATTTTACCTCGTAGTAAAAATAGCAATTTCTTTACAAGACGGAGAAAAAAAGTGCAATAATTTTAAGCCATTAAGCAACACAACAGTCGATCCTGTCTAAAAAAACATCAGCATCTTTTCATAAAGCAAAAAAAGAAGGAATTCCGTGCAGTGAAGTAACCTCTTTGTTCCGTGAGAAAAAAAAAAAAAAAAAAACCCACGACACTGAAGAATAATAAAAAAAATATCCCTCCATCGCCCAAACACCCAGCCATTTTTCACATTAATGCTTTTCCGCACATTTTGTTCTTCCTTTGTTCAAAAGACGCCTGTTCCCTAATTCACCGACTAATCCCGTAATCTTTGCGCATTTTGAACCCGCGTTAAATGGATACTAAAACTGACAACTTGCCTAGATTAAAAGTACCCAGTAAAAGGAGGAGGAGATAGAAGACAACGTTCACTATCGATTCAAGAAGACAGAGGATAAGAGTTAGATGGTGTGGACGTGGCCCGTAGATCTTTAATTTAGATAGGGCAGGTAAAAGGCCCTCCTCTCGTTCTTTTTTTTCTTCCTCGACGTTATTTTTGCCTTTTTTGGTTACTAATGTGTTATCAATGGAGCGGAATGGATGATGAGGAGGAGGGCATAATGAATAAGCAATAGCTTCGGCCACATGACAGTGGGGGTGTATGCAGAAGGGTGGGTGAGAAGCACTGGAGCTTAAATTCTCGTTAGAGTGGACTTATTGTTGGGATGTTAAGGCATGGACATCATCGGGGGTGAAATCATTGATAAAGCAGACGTTTGAATGTTGGTTCATGAAGTGTAATCTGAAAAAAAAGTGGATGATACGTTAATACAGTAGAGTACCAAAAACTCGGACTAATGTAAATCGAAGGGTGGCCGAGCTTGTGAAAATGCTCGGCGACCCTTCGATCCACATCGAGAATGGGATTAAAAAAGAATAAGTACAAGTATTTCCTCAGCAAATATTGTACTGCACTTGTAGGTATTGCTTGCTTGAGAACACACAAAATAAAAATAAAAAACAGCCCTATTACCCTTAAACAAAGGAAAAGTACGTACTTCAAGAAAGCATAGAACATTTACTACATGAAAATGGAAATTAATGAGTACATTGTATACAGTTATTTACCTGATCAGGCTCACCTTAGAAAAATACTTTATGATGGCAAAAAGCTGCCTATAATAAAAATAAGTAGCTGACATTGCAAAAACTGGCTACTTTTTTTTATGCCCTGTTGTCTTCCATACTGCACTCTGCGAACTGCTGCTTCATCAAGCAGACGGCGAAGAAACAGTAAATCCATTACCAACTCACCTAGTTGCTCAAAATAATGAAAAGCAGCTATCAACAGACTTTAGTGCCTCACTATGTGATATGCTAGAAGCTTGTACGGTGTCCTCAACGTTTACATCTTCGATATTTTCTGAGATTTTTTCCATTTTTTTCTGCCCGGGTGGTTTTTCGATGGGCAAGGGGGTGACCGAGTTTATTGGACTTCCGGGTAATCGAGAGCCGAGTATTCGGGATTCTACTATACTATTAAATGGGTTGTTGTGTACGTGTTTGTTTTCGTTAAGTTCATATATATTTTTTTAAAATATAGCGTTTTCGTAGTCGTGTGAATTGAGACTTCGTTTTGTTCATTAGCTGCTTGCAATGATTTAAAAATTATACATATATATTCATATGAAAAACTTGAGAATTTTTTCAAACTTTGAAAAAATTTTGTAAGAGATCCCTGGAAAAAAAATTTTCGTTATTAAACAAATTCTGAGACGGTACATATAAATTTGATTCTTTTTCCTTAATAAATTTCTGGTTTTAAGTAAACTTGGCTATTTCCTGACTTGACTATTTCTTGAAAAAAACTGATAAAAGAAAGTGATGGTAAAAAAAAAGAAGAAAATAATAATAGTAAGAAATGGGAAGAAATTACGTTGATTAAAAAGTTTATTTCTGCTCAGAACTATACAATGTTAAAGACACAATCATTTAGCTATGAAATCAATAAACACTTTGAAACTAAATTTCATTAAAAGTAAACCATAATTTCTCTCCAAAAGATACGAAAATAAATATTATGTTTTGATCATTAATTTCATGCGAAAATTTAAAAACATACACTTAGTTTAGCGATCACTCTTGATTATAAAAAAAATGTTGTACATTTGTCTCATTAAACTGATTCTAAAACTAAATGTCCTTGCAGCTATAAATATGAAATTAGCTCAATATAAATAAATTTTTAAAAAAAAACGGCCATTATTTTGATTATTATTATTGATTTTTATTTTGCAATGTATGTTTTTTTTTCTGAGATGCAGTTAACTCATGAATATAATCATTTTAAAAAAGTGCGGCTCTCCGTATATCGGAGGTCCACGCTTTTTTAAATGGTTGCATTAAAAAGGGGCCAGTGGCTTACAAAGACTTCTTTCCTGGGAGGGGTTATATTTTAAAAAAATGAAGACGAAAGCACCCAAAAGCATAACTTTTATGCTAAAAATTAAAAATCTGTTGGTCTATGAGAGGTGTTTGAACCCCCAAACCCCACCCTTGTGTACGCCATTGGCTTCCACAATGTGGCCCTGCTGCCAAAACAATTGTCCACCCCTGATCTAATATGATTAGCAAGTTAAATTCCCATATCTTCTTCGCATTAAAAAAAAACCCGTCAAACTACAGAGACCACATTATTATATGTCTTAGTACAGATACTCAACATGCAAATTAAGAAAGGCGATCAACATGCAGAGATTAATCTTCTATTGAGCAATCTTCTATACAGCAACTATTGGAAATATATGGGACATCACATTATTGAAATTGATATACTTGAGACCTTAAATAACCTTGTCTCGAAATCTTTTCCTTTTCTCAAGGGATTTACTATCTTTGGTAAACACGGGTGTCACGACCCCAGGGTACCCCAGTGATCCTTCTCTATTTTCGACCCTCCATCTTGTCATCCAATTTCTCCTTTTCTTCTTTTCCCGTCCAGACCACAGACCTATGAATGTTTGTCGCAGTTTAGCCAAAACTGGCTCTTGCGCCATAAAACACCAAACTCATCATCTCGAAATAGAAAATTTCTCAAGAATGAGTTTTGTAAAAATCTATACTCAAGCATTGAGAACAATCGTAAATATACAGGGTGATTATAATTAAAGTTCCACTTTCAAAATGCTGTAAAAAAAGACCCACTGCTCAGAATGACCACAAATTTAGGCTGAATATACTTGGAGAAGAGGGAAACGGTATGTCATAAGAAAATAAATTAATTGGAGTTTTCATTGTTACTTTTTACGTGGTTTTTGGCCCAAGGACAGTTAAAAAAATAATTTTTCACGTTTATTGTGGTACGACCTTGCCGTGATGGCTGGCATTTTCACTAACAGTGTAACAACTGTTGAAATAACTTGGAAGCAATTTTTTCGTCAAAAAAATCGAAACAATCATGTACGGCAAACAGTATAGTTTGTTTAATTTGCAACTCATGCCAAAGCCGTCGTAATTCAATTCAGAATACCACTTACAGCCGTAATTCCATTCACTATCGTTATGCCACTTCACAGCGCTATCTATTGATACACTTTAAAACTCTTTTTCTTATGCCATACCGTTTCTCCCCTTTTCAAATATATTCAATTCAAATTGGAGGTTATTCTGAGCAGTGGCTCTTTTTTATAGCATTTTGAAAGTGGTTGTTAATTATAATATTTAGTTATATCCACCTTATATACATAAAAAAAACTCTTACAATACGGAAAAGCCTATTCTAGACTTGTTAAGTTACATTCAATGACGGGACTGAATGCCACTTCGCTATACAAAAGTTATTACCTTCATCACCATCGGATAGAGAAAGAAAAAAAGGGGGCGGGTGTGCAACTAACAGTCGCAAATAAGCCATTCACAACTCGTAAATGGAACTTGTAATATCCTTGTTACGAGTCGAGGGGAAAAGTTGCGAAGAGGTCAATCAATGTGGTCCACAATGGGACAGATTGAATTTCGATGACTCAATCTTGGCCGCGGACTCCGCAGATTGACCGGAAAGACGTCGCCGCAGCTCTTCCTAATTGGAAACTTCCCCTTCCGAACAAAAACCGTCCTCGAGTTACCGCCTTCCACTCCTCTCTGCTCGGCGAGTCCGCAGATTGGATTGTGTGTAGGCCACAATTAAAAGCCCTCGGCACAACGTGACTCATTCATCTTGTTCGGGGGAATTGTTGCCACTGGGCCTAGAGTTTGGGAGAAATAAAGGTCAAGAAAATCGTTGGATTGCCAAGATTTCACGAACAGATAAAATCACAGAATATTTGACACTATATCGTAAAGGATTTTTTATAAAGAGTTTGCATCCTGATTATGTTACATGTATGGGTCATTAAAGTAGGATAGAATTAAATGTACAATTTGAAACTTTATCTTTTGCATGCGAATCATATATAGCAGAACCTCTCTAAGTGGACTATCTAAGGCAGCGATCCCCAAACTTTTTGACCTCATAGACCAGTAAATTCATAATTTAATTCCCGTGAATCACTAATAGGATTTTGTAAGTGTTAAACATATTTATTCAAAAAATTGTGAGCTAAGAACCCATAAAATGTACCTAGTTAATAAAATGAAACTATTAATTGTAATCGAATTATGAAAGCTTTATTAATAAACCGTAATAAAATTTTTAAAAAATGAACAAAAGCTGTAAAGACAAAAACGATTAAAAAATGGCTTAAGTATAAGAAGAAATTTAGAAAAGAAAGTCAAACTAATTTTATTCCGATAAATATCAAATAAAAGAAAATATGCACATGGTTAAGATTTAACATCATACCTGTCTTAAAAAAAATCAATACTCAAAAGAAAATACACAAAAATTCCTTAATAAACCCCACTAATATATTGAATATATTTTATATTGAACTGAGTACGTCCGTAAGTCCACCTTTAAATGCTTCAACTAATATAGATAAGCGACATACATGAGAGTGAAACAATAGAAGAGTGCGAAAGGAGGCAAGACAAAACATGTAGCTAAAACAGTGCAGATACAGCAGTACGACTTATTTAACGTGGTGTTATTCTATGAAGTTGCGTTTTTATAGCTATTCACGTATTGTTATGAATTGAAATATGTTTCGCACAATGCATCTTAAAGCATAATTTAACATGATGAGTAAAAATATTCCACATTTTGCTGGGGACCGCTACTTTAGCGACCGCTGATCTCTTAGGGACTTACTTCAACTAACTTCGTCGTCTTCATAACGAAGCAACAAAACGCAAAGTGCAATACGGAATACAACAAACATTACACATTTCTTTCAAAAAAGTAGCCAGTGTTTGAAAATTCGGCAAATTAACTTTCGTTATAGGCAACTTTATGCCTTCATAAAATATTTTTCTTAAGTGTGTCTTATCAGGTGTATTACTGCACATTAATATTCATTAATTTTCATTTTAATATAGTAAATACTCTATGCCTTCGTAAAGTACGTACTTTTCCTTTGTTTAAGGTATCCGACTACGTTCGGAACCATGATTTTAAAAAAGTGCATAAATAGATAATTTTCATGATATTTAGTGTCACTTAGATTAGAATACATGTATAAAATTGTTTTAAGGACATTATGAAAAAAAAAATTTATTTAAATACAATATTTCGGCAAAAAATTAACTTAGAGAATAACCTTTTTTTTCAAACTGTTCTCCTTTTGTGAAAAATGCTTCTATTATAATGATATTTTGCCTGTATATAGTTCAGATCTCTAAACAGAGGCTCAATTATGACTTTTGAAAAATTCACATTATTTTCAGAGTTACAACCCATTGAAATAATTATCGGCGTTTTTTTCTAAAAATTTCTCCCCTCTGCAGTCGTAAGACATGGATAAACCTACTTCTAAGTTATATACCTCAAAAATTCTATTTGAGCCTCTGTACAGAGATCTGAGCTATATACAGGCAAAATATTATTATAACAGAAGCATTTTTCGCAAAAGGAGAATATATTGAAAATGGGTCATTCTAGGTTCATTTTTTGTCAAAATATTGTACTCGAATAATTTTTTTATTTTAATACTATTATTAAAACAATTTTATGTACATTTTCTAATCTAAGTGACACTAAATATCATAAATATTATCCATTTATACGCTTTTGCAAAATCACGGTTCCGAACGTAGTTGGATACCTTAAGGATATTTGGGCAATTTATTTTCTGCTGTATTCTCAAACAAACAATACGTACAAGTGCAATACAATATTTTCTGTATTTATGTTGTACTTATTTATTTTTAATCCCATTCTCGAAAACCGGCATTTTTACAAGCTCGGCTACTCTCGGTCCACATTAAGGCTATTTTCGCCATATACACAAGGATGTGAACTTAACGCAGAGCACATTTTCAAACTGAAAAAATACCTCAATTTTTGTAAAAATTTGTGACATTATAACTCACGTATTTGTTTATAATATAGTGTTTTCAAAATTTCAGAATATTTCATAAATAAGTAGTTTTTCCTTTTGCCATGTAAAGAAATAGCTCATTTAACATTATGGTATACGAGAAAAAATGCGAAACACATTTTATAAAAGAAAATACGGGTCAATTCGAATAAAAATGAGTAGTATGATAAAATGAGCGATTCTCTACATGTTAGTGAAGCCAGAATAAAATATTAATGTTTGAGTACTTCTATATCTGAAAAAATATTCCGGATTTGGGTCTTATTCCTTAACATTACGCCGAAAACAGCCTTAAGCCGAGTCTTCGGGATTCTACTGTACAACAAAAAATATGTGTAGTATTAAAAAAAACTGATAACAGGTTTTAAACAGCATAAAAAATACATTATAGTCAATAAAAATAGTTAAGATTATTTCATTACGAAAATTTAAATCAAACAAAATTTATTCAAAAAAAAAAAAAAAAAATGAGTGTGTTTAGGACTTTTTGCACCATTGTAATTCATCTTAACAGAATTACCAAAGCAAATTTTTCAAACTTGACCTGGAAAGCTCATCACGTATTTGATAACCCAGATCATATCCCCCAATAAACTAAAAGTAGATACTATAATTTACAAACTATAGAAGAAGAAAAAAATGCTAAGAGGGGAAGGGAAAAAAAAAAGAATCAAAATTAGAAAAAGCAATCATCTGCATAACTCCCTACCCTGTCTCGTGCGTGGTTGCTATGAATCAAGTGGAACCTGACTTTGATGTGATTCACAAAAACACGAAGCAGCATATCGCATTCGCATCTTTATTACTACACAGCAGTGGCGGAAACGATTTCCATCCCGAAAAGAAAGACCCCACCCACAGCGAATCTCAATCAGGAGTTCGAACCAGGGGTCCGGTTCAACAACGCGGGCCTTCTTTTTCCATCCCCATCTATTCCTGCATAGGGGGTATTTAAAACCCCACTCTCGTTCGCTGTCTACCCTCAGCAAACGATGTCGTATGCTTCCGGATCAACAAGGGAAGGCAATTCCATCCAGTGCTCGGAGGAGTTTTCGATTCAGCTTTTATGCAACATTGAATTTTTTTTAAAGGAATGTTTCTGGAATAAGGGGAGAGAGAGAGAGTACCCCCCGCTTGTAGACTGAGTAGGTCAGTGTTTATGTTTTGAAAATGATGGTGGATTTTTCAGAGTGGTTCACGAAGGGGTGCCTCAAATCTGTACCAGAGGGTAAAGGAATTAAATTATATTGAAATATAATGGCAAACTGTTGAAGTGAATGATGGAGTCAATATTTCAATTTGTGTGGGATTTGAAAAACTGTTTGCAGAAAATGCCATTGCAAAATTGAAAATATAGATAAATTATTGAGAAACTACGGAAGAAAATATTCCAATTTCAAGAAAATAGAATAATATGTCGAATATGTATTTAACAACCGTTAAAGCAAGAAATCCCGTTAATTCGTGAAATAACTAGATATTTCATGAATTACCTAATAAAGTCAGTTAAAATATGTAAAATAATTGGATGCTAAGAACCCACTAGTTATTTTATAGAGTAATGATTACCAAAACATTAAAGTATTAAAAAAAGGCACATTTTTTTTTCAACAGCGTAAGGTTTTGGAACAGTTCAGCGTAAGGTTTTTAGCCTAATGTGACTTATATAATTATCAACTATAAAATTGAATTGTATTTATTACATTACTGTACTCTGAAATTAATTTTGTTTTACTTCATTATCTATCAACTAATCTATGAGTAATATGAAATCATATTGTGAGAAAATATGCTGGAGAATCGGAACTAAAAGTGGAACACATTTTCAGACAGGAAAATATCTCAATTTTCATGAAAATGTGAAAAATTATAATTCATACATCTGTTTATAATATAGAGTTTTAAAATTACAAAATATTTCATAAACAATTATTTTTTTTATTTTAACACGTAAAGGGATTACTCTTTTAACAGTAGCGTAGCTAGGCCTGAGTGGGCCATGTATCTAAATTCCTCGAGGGCCCTCCTTTGGGTCCCCTAAATATTTTACGACTTTTTGCTTACACATTTGGTAGCTCTGAAGCTTAAAGGCCACGTATCATTGATACGGTGGTAGTTGCATCCCTGTCATTCAGCAACACGATCCAGAAAAAATGGAACAACCGAAATAAAAATAAAGAATATAATAAAGCAGGCTGATTTCTATAGCATAGCGTAGCCAGAATATAATATTAAAGTTTCAGTTCTTTCATATTTAAAATAATACTCCTAATTCGGGTCCTATTGTCTAACATTAAGCGAAGACAGCCTAAGATTATTTATGAAACAACGGATTTCTTTTTAATGTCAATTTTTTTCCCCCTTTAACGTCCTTTTATTAGAAAATTTGTAGAATAAATAGTTACTTAATCGAATAGCCAGTCACTTATTAGAATAACTAGGTAAAATGTGTGTTATTTATCTATAACACGCTTTAACTGACACACACACATATGGATATATTTTTCGCAGGGTAGATAATGTCAGAATCACAATTTAGAACTAAAACAATGTAACGTGTTAAATCCTTGCACTGGATAAAAAAAAATGAAATAGCTGCTATCTAATATCGATTTATACAAAACTTGTACGCCAATTTTCTTTACAACGGTCTGCAAACTGGTTAAAACCGAAATTGGTTAACAAGTTTATTTTTAAAATAGACCTAACCATAAAACTCAGGTTTTTCAAGAGATAATTTTTTCTACTATTATTCACGAAGTATTTGTATTGCAATTTATTTAAATTTAAATAAAAAGGGAAATTATACATCTGTATGAATAAACGAGCAATGTTTAAATAGTAAATAAAATAAAATGAAATTTTAGTGTCAATAAATTTAAAAAGATAGAAAAGAACAATACTATTCTAAACAATACGAGGGTAACTCGGAAATTTTTGAGATACGCGCACACAAGAAGTTATAAAATAAAATTAACCGTTTAGTATGAAAATACAAAGTATTTTAACACCGAGACGACTTTTTACTGACTTACTTCAAGTTGTTTAGCGTAGAATAAATTTTAGACAGAAGAGAAAATGGAGTTGACGCGAGAATATTATCGTGCTATGATTTTCTATAATTTTAAAGCTGGATTAAATCAAGAGGGATGCGTTCAACGGCTGCAGTTAGCATTTGGTGATGAATCTCCATATCGGGCTACTGTATTCAGATGGTTTAAAGAATTTTGCAGTGGTCACAATTCTCTTCAGGATGAAAAACACACAGGAAGGCCACGGCCGGCAGTAATCCCGGATAATGTGTCTGTCATACGAAAAATGTTAATGAATGATAATCGCTGTACCTACCAAATGATACACAGAAGGAACTTTTTTTTTTTTTTTTAACTTTGGATCTGCAGTCATATACAAAATTATTCATGAAGAATTACATTTGAAAAAAGTAGTTTGCCTTTGGGTTTCCCATAGTCTAACTGAGCACCAAAAAGAGGAACATGTCAGAACCAGTAAAAAAATCCCTTAAATTGCCAAATGATGTGGCCACCGCGTCATTTCTAAAATTGTAATGGATGATGAAACGTGCATGCCATTTTATGACGTTCGAACACGTCAAGAAAGCAAAGTATGGGTCTTTGAAGATGATCCCATGCCAACAATGGTGAAGAGCCAACGAGCAATGAAAAAAGTAATGTATGCCGTTTTCTTCAGAAGTACGAGATTGATCAAAGCCACCAAGTTGGAAGGACAGAAGACAGTAACAACAAAGTGGTATATCACTAAATGTCTTCCAGAAATTCTCCAAGAAGTTAATGTTAGGGGACTAATGCTTCACCATCACAGTGCATCTTCTCATACAGCCGGATTAACAGCTGAGTTTCTTAAGCAAAAACAAATTAAAGTGATAGAGTATCTACCTTATTCTCCGGATCTAGCTATGTGTGACTTTTGGTTATTTTTTAATCTAAAAAAGAACTTAAGTGGGCGTCGTTTTCATTCAGAGGAAGACATTGATATGGCTATAAATGCTTTTTGTCATCAATTCCAAGAAATGAATGGTTTGAGGCATTTAATCTGTGGAAAATTCGTCTACAAAAGTGCATGGATGCTGAAGGAGACTACTTTGAACACTCCTAAAATTTTGTAAGTATAAGTTTAAAAACCTAAGAGTACCTCAAAAATTTCAGAGTGACCCTCGTATTAACAGAAATTGAAAGAATATTTTTTTCGATCGGTGGTAATTTCTGTACCAAATTACATTTGTCCATGAAATAGATCTGTTGGAAGAATTAGTACTTTAAATATCATTTCATTAAAAACGAGAACTATAAGCTATGTTTTAAGTTATTTTTCTCTATATTTTTTTCATATAATCAAATTTTATACTAAAATTGTGTTTTTTTTTCTTCTCTTTCCATTACATATAATTCTTAAATAAAAAATTTGGATTGCTAAATTTTGTGTAGTATATGTAGTCAATTTTCCTTGGTTTATAGCTTCTGCTGTATTTAAAGTGGTTCTATTGGATATTTAAACTAATATATATATATATATAATATATTTTTATTCATTATTAAAAATCCCTTTAAAAATCGGTCAATCGGTTTTTCATTTCATAAAAAACTGAAAACCAAGTTTTTAAATTTACTGGTTCTTTGTATAACTGATTCCTTGCAATATATACTTTCCAAATACATGATAATAAAGCATCAGATTCGTTGGAAAAAAATATTTTATGAAGTCACTTCAAAATATCGTGAGTTAACCGCTTCTCTGATATTCAGTTATATTACCGTATTTACTCGAATCTAAGCCGCACCCCAAAT
This sequence comes from Trichonephila inaurata madagascariensis, assembly GCA_019973955.1. NCBI lineage: Eukaryota > Metazoa > Arthropoda > Arachnida > Araneae > Nephilidae > Trichonephila > Trichonephila inaurata. Next base: position 126,768 of record BMAV01013252.1, read on the forward strand.
TCTCAACACATTTTTGATAAAAATTAAAAATTAGATATGAGGATCCACGGTATCCGATACTTAAGAATAAGTTAATAACTTACTTATTTTACCAGTACTTAAAGTTTTCAAATTCATACATGGACCTATAATTACTCTAACCGCGTCAGTATCATGTTCCGAAAATCATTCTTCATTCCCATTGTCACATCTAACATTGGGATTGGTGCCGGCTTCACCATTTTCCCACACGGTGTCGTTTTTCGTGCAACTTTTTTTTAAAAAGAATGTGTTATAGAAGAATGTGAAAGAATTATTAAAGACTGTTAAACATTTGCAAGAAAAAATTATATCATTTTGCTTACGCTATCGACGTACACTGCTCTGTTTCCGTTTTTCTTTTCTTTTCTTTTCCCTGCATATAAAATGGCCTCCCTTTTCATACTTGCTTTATAGTGAACTCGTCTTGATGCTCTTGCCGATATCTTTGATACTTAGATGATTAAAAGAAAGAATATACAATAAAAAAAAATGAAATAATAGTGCGGCTTAGATTTAAGTAATTTACCGTATTACTTAGTACGTGAAGCACTCAGAATGCACTAAGAGATCAGCACTTATTTCCGAAACGAAAACTCCTTTCTTAATTTTACCATTGGAAAAATTTCCCGCATTTCCGTCACTGCTTTAACTAGTCCTAGTACCTAATGAAGTTCCTCGTCATTAGTCCTAGTTACTAGTCCCAATAATTAACACTAGTAACTAAAGAAATCACTACTTTATTAACATCAAAAAAATGTTGAAAATGAATGTAAATACGGTAGAAAAAATACAAAAGTCAAATCTTGAAAAATAAAATGAATCTTAGAATAGGTTACACAATAAACCCAGAATGGGCATTAAGTCGATCACGATCGACCGATGGACCACTAAGACATTTTGGGGTGACCGCCTTCTCATAAAACGTTAGACGCGCATACCAAAAGAAACACAGGTGGTTATCAAGATAATGGAAACACCCGTGAATAAAACTGCAACCCAAATTTAAGCGACGTTTTCAAGAAGTTACTAGACTAGAATCAAAAGTTGTATTCATGGGTTACCCATTTGGCTATGTTGATGTGAAAAATATAACTAAAAATATGTTACATGTTCTAGAGGAAAACGAAGCTTTTTTTTCTCCTTCAAAAGGAGGTAATTTGTAAAGAATAACTTTTGGAATCTAATAGAAGAAGTAAAAAGTATCCCAATTTTAAAAAAGCTGCAATTCATTTAACATCGATCTTTCGTTCTACCTATCTATGTGAATCTACATTTTGAACGAAGAATATAATTAAGACAACTTATATCATTCCCGTTTTACAGACGACTACTAAGAATCCAGTGTAAGATTAGCAGTTAGTAATTATATACCGATGTATTCAAGATTGGGAAGCGGATAATATGAAGTCTAAGTCTTCAATGAGACTTTAACTACAAGAATTAATTTTAAGAGGAAATTATTTATTTTTTGATGTATTGTGAATTGTTTGAAAATGCATCATTTGATATTATTAAATTTGTGGGTATAGTTATTATATTTGTGTATTTTGCGTTTTATATAATTATATTAGGTTTTTCTACTGTATTTATGTAGGTAAGTACACATACTCTGTATTTATTATTGTTTAAATCCAAATATTGTTGAACTTATCTTTTTTTTTTGCTCATCACACCTACGTCACAAGGTAGACCGAAACACCTTGAAAAAATTAAAAGTAGACCGCGTGCCATTTAAAAGTCTGCCCACCCGTGGAATAAACTGTGCAAAAATAAGAAAGTAAAAAATTTACAAGTTAAATTAATGCCCACGAAAAATGCAAGACAGCCCAGGAATTTTGAGGAGGAAGACACGGTTATTTTCAAGGGAAATTCGTAAACAAACCCCTCTACTACTCATTATATGCGCCCATAATTATATATTTTCTCAAAACCATCTGCCAGAAAATTTGCTTCTCAGTTAAGTTTAGGCCATAAAATATCGTTATGGATTATACTGTAATTAGAAAATCGCCAAACCTGTAATCATTATCCATATTATTGTCCTCTATGACCTCTAGTTTCTTCGAAACCAAGCTGAAAACCACAGAAATGTAAATTTCAAGGTTACCAGCGATTCTAAAAAAAAGATGCCACGGAATTTTCATGCTCAACTGTTGATCTTTGGGTAGTAATCTATGTTCAGTATCATGAGTGATCTTGAAAGTGCATAAGATACTACAGTTCTATTGGTTATAATAAAAAAAAAATGTTAATTTGAGCTACTAAAATTTTAATGGTGAACTTAAAAGCTAACTTTACAGAAAATTCCTCAACATTAAATCTTCCTTTTCCTTCACCATAAGAAAGCCATTTCCTTATTATGTGTGCATCAAGATTCCACGACGAAGAGGGCCCAACAACTTGACAAAAGAGGGTTCTGAGTATAGAATTTTTTAGTAGGGCTCTTCAAAATGGCGAAAGGCGAAAAAAATATCCTTTTCACAGTTGGGCAAATTGTTTAAATAAAGCAAGAAGATTGTTAAAAATTAGAGTTGAGTACAAAACACATTAAATTATTCGTGAACAAACTAAAATTATGCTCTACTTTGTTAAGCCAATACATTAAGTACGAATCCAATCAAGTAGGTTTATTGGGAAAAACCTCAAAAGTTTAAGATATATAACAGTATTGAACAATAGATTTTACACAACCGTAGAAATAAAGCAAAATTTCATCAAACAATATTTTTAAGTATATACAGATCATTGTCCCAATGCAATAAACGGTAAGTTTTAAAATGTTTAAAAAAGGTTCAAGCGTTACAAAAGCATTAAGAATTTATGCAAGAATTTTGAAATTTAACTAAGCATTATAAAATATTTCACAGATGAAAAAACGCCCAAATTTAAAATAGTTAGAAGATTTTAAATTCTTAAAGTATATGCATTTTTATACTTTCAACTTTTTAACGTAAAAAAATTATAAAATTAATTTTTAGCAATTAATCTCGACTGTTCATTGAAAACGTATAACATAAAACTCTTCGAAGTAAAATTTAAAATTTTCTGGATCCATCAAAACCGCTGTGATTTTAGTACATTCGAAAAAATTCAAACACTTCATAACTAAACGAAAAACGTGAATAAAGCTTGTATTTATACATTATAATGAAGAAAAATTTTCTTTTGTATCAAGAACAAGTAATATAATTTTTTTTATAGTCAATTCCAACTTTGTTGGAAAAACTTAATGGAGCCATCTGTTACAGATAAATCTAACTTCATCAGAAATAACGCAGAATAAATTTAAAATTAAAAAATCCAATTCAATTAATGATTTAATATTTGAAAAAAACTGTATTAACATCAAGTGTCACCCACTACAAGTTTCAAAAAATGTATTTCAACTTCAGTGGATGAATAGAAAGTATTTTATTAATGATTGAAAATTTATACAAGATTATAAACATAAATAAAAATATACATATATATAGGGAGAGAGTGAACTAATAGTAGGAATTGAAAAAGAGTTTGCAACGATACTAATCAACATTTTAATGAAAACTGCATTAACACAATCCTCAAAGCATACATATTCCTTTTGCGGCACGTGACAATGACATTGAACGACTGGTTGTTTTCACGGTTCATTTCCCATTTGCTAAATTTCCTATTTTGGACTAAATTTCCCGGGAGGAGACGAAGGAGTGGTATGACTTCATCCCCAGGCGGAAGATGCAATATCCGCTGCAAGGCTCACGACTTCCTGAACTTGCAACACCACAGAATTCAATCAATGGGAAAAAATTTTTTAACTCGACATTGGGAATTTGAAAAAGTTCCTCTGCTCGATTTGAAGGATCATGAAATTTGATTTTGTTACAGTTTGGCGAGTAAATGGATAGTTAGGAAGACAAGATTGTTTTGTTCTAACTTTTATCAATATTATAAAACTATAAAGGTAACAGTTACAATGATATAAACAGAATTAATCGAATATTACGTAATCTAAGAATTTGTGTGATTTTATTAAATTTTTAACTTTAAATAAATGCAAAAGTGTAGAAAGTTTTTTTATTTTTTATTTTTTTTAAATATCTTGATTTTGGAAAAAAGTTTTCTCTTACAGATTTTAGGAATATTTCAATACTATCAACTCAGAAGCTTTATGTTAAAATCGATTGCAAAGTTTAAAAAAAGTACCTGTTCTTTTATTCGAGAAAATTGTTTAAAAAAAAGTGTAGTGTGTTTAAAATAAACTAGCTGCAAATAAACCATTTACCTACCATTTCATTATAGTCTGTTATAGGAAATGTAAAGTAAGAAATAAAAAAAATTTACGGATATAAGAAATGCTCTTTTATTGGTAAGTTACTTTGGAACACTCCAGTCTAGAAATATCTTGGATACAAGAAATAGATGGCAAATTTAGCCCAGTCATTTTGACGGCAGTGAGAAAAAAAAAGGCTATCATATATTACATTTCAATCTACACTATTGCTTGTGAAAACTGCACCACCATAAAAGAATAATGTAAATTAAATAAAAATTTCAAGAGACGCAAAAATAGGGTAAGATATGCAACTGATTAAAATTACAAAATGATTACGTACGTATGAGCCAAGAAACACCCTCTAAACTTCTAAGCACGCAGCGTATAGAAGGCATTGCAAAGGTGCTATGAAATATACAGGGTGATTCATAAGGAAGTATACAGTTTTAATGTACTACAAATCAAAAACAATTTAAGATTATATGTTACTAGAAACAGAGTTGTATCGGATCATTCAAAGTTTTGTTAGAGACAGTCACAGATGTTCTATTGTGAGCATTTAGTCGCATGACACACATAGGGCTGGTAATCCACTTTCGCCCAAACACGTGATAAGGTATCTGAATCAAGTCCATCGATAGTGGCTGTGATACACTGTCTCAGCCCCGCTAGATCAACAAGAAGGGGATGAACGAATACCTTGTGTTTTACATACTCCACAGGAAGAAATCCCAAAGTTTTACATCAGGACTTCTGGATGGCCATTGGTTAAGTGGCATGTTATAGTCCATGACTCCTGCATTCCATCGGTGAGGGAGATGTTCATCGAGGTAATCTCTCACGTTGGCCGACTAGTGTTGTGGAGCTCCTTCCAATTGGAGAATGCAGTTGCCAATGTCATCCTGCAACTGTGGCATCAACCAAAGAGAGTAAATATATCCAAAAATGCGCTCCCGAAATATTTTGCTGCATTGAGAACACAAAGATTCTTTTCCATTGCAAATGAAGTCATTTTGATTGACTAGTCACATGACAAAAACATGCCTACTTCACTTCCGTCAGGGTCGAAGCACAAACTTTAAGAGTATATCTAACTTACGGTTCGTTGAGGTGGTGCTTGTCTTTGATTGTTACTGTTTTACAGCATCTAGAAAGTGTATACTACTTTATGAATCACCCTGTATATATCGTTATTGGATTGCTATAAATTGATAAAGGGTCGATATGCCTTGCCTCAGAAACGCAGAGTGTCATATGAGTAAATATATAGAGCACTTTAAACATGGGGTGAAAGATCAGTCTCAGTCAGGGCATATTTTAATAATCTGAAATCGCCACATGCACATGGCGTAACGTTACAACAGTGATGCGTGAGGAAAAGAGATGGGCCACGGTGAATAGGACAGGTTGAAACCCCGGCAGAGGGTAACGTAGTATTATGTCATAATGTAACGACCGACATCTCATCTGCATGACGGTGATGGACAAGTCAGTTTTCTCTCATGCATTGGCACAGAATTAGAGCGCGTCTACAAGTGTGTCATTGTCTAATCTGATGGTTTGTCGATATTTGCTGCGCCGTAGGCAACATGCAAAAATTTTTCTGAGCAGGATTATCTGCTCTTAACCACCGAAGCTATCAGCCATAAACTAATAGTGAGTATATAAGCCATATAAACTCCCCATATAGCCAATGGCGTTCCGATTGGTAATATGTTATTTTATCAGATGAGCTCCGCTGCAATACAAATTGTAACGATATTTGACAGTCGTTTCAGAGATTAACGCCTTCTCCTAGAGTGTGTTACTCAATGGCATACTGGACGAAAGCCTACTGTTGCAGTCTGGGGCACTAGTAAAATCATTGATGATTCCGCCTACACCAAATTATAGGAACCCTGAACAGAGCGCGTAGAGCCCGAAGTCTTATCACGCCTGCAATCCATTCTTAAAGCTGCATTTGAACAAGAAGACCGTTTGCATGTTGATTCAAGTATACAAGCCTTCTTCAATGCAATACAGATTCCGCTCTTTCCACTATGTCGCGAGCCAGAAGCGATTTCATGACATGTAAATCTTTCCTCATAGAGAGCGATCACGTAACCCTCTACGACAGAGGTGTCAAACTCACAGCCTGACTTATATATCGGCACACAATAATATATAATAAAATGACAGGATAAAAATAAAACAAATATAATTCACTAAACGTTTTTTTTGCTATTACTCAACAAAATGAGTATATTTATTTCGAATATATTAAAAAAAAATTTGGAACATTAAAACCCTGCGGCGCTTAACCTAATATAAAATAGAACTTGCAACCCGTTATTTCCTATGAGTTTGACATTCCTGCTCAATGAGGATGGATTTGAATTTCATTAGTTGCTCATACTATATTCGAGTTTTTAACCAGGCATTGACTTCCTATCAATCACTTATATTAGTAAAACGACGATACGCACATTTTAAAATATTTCAAATAAATGAAAATTATGTACAATTAAGTTTATTAAAAACGACTTTATGAAAATAATTGATGTAATGATGAATACCAATTTTGATGTAAAACGAGCAAGGGAAAAATTACGAAACCAAAATCGTTGCTTTTTAGAAAACATGCAGAAATCCAATTTCAAATTACTCCAAGTCAGCAATTTTTAAAATAAAAAATAAATAAATAAAAGATATTTTTAAATCTAATAAAATATCTTAACAGAATAAGCAAAAAGTAGTATATGTATTAAAAAAAATCTTCTTTAAAAAATTATATTTAATCACAAATAAAGCTATAATATTTTAACTGCTCTTAAATAGTTTCTCTGTAATATTTACAGCGTGAAGGTAACTATAAAAATGAAACCTAATTATCCTGTTTATTACTCCAACTTTTTATGCTCTAATATATAATGTAATTTTGGACTCTTTAATTTCAAGATGAGAAGGAAAATCAACGTTTTCATTTTACATGTATGCTAAATAAAATATTTTTATTTTACTTTTTTAAAGATAAAAATGTGAGACAGTTCCAAAGCTCAAGTTAGTTTTGGAAGACATTTATTTTTACGGGTTGTCAAAACTCTTTGGTTAAGTTACATTGATGAAAATATATCTGCAAATATAAAATTTTGCTCGATAATATTTTGCATTGCAAAATAGATTATGACATTAATGCTAAATCAATTTGTATGCACACACATATATTTAAGTCCATTAACTCGATTAAACAAAATATTTAAGAAAATTATAAAAATTCAACAAACTGAAACTCGGTATATTCTCCCATAAAAAAAACGAAACTAAGCGATCCGAGAGATTTCTCCGACGGTAGCACAAATAGTACTCAACAACTCACTGTAACCTGTCAGATCCAAATCACAAGAACAGAAAACACCTTTCGAACTGATCTTAAAACTTTTTTAACATTTAATCTCCTTCGCCCGACAGCAGACTCCAAAGACGGAAGAAATTTTTTTTAAAAGAACGAAGCATAAAAAAAAAGAGTCGCAATAATAATAAAAAAGAAAGACTGAGAGAGAGCAGACGATAAAATAAGAGGCAAACGGGCGTGGAAGTGAAGTGAAGAGATAACCTTCTCGCAAATGGAAGATGTTGGCGGGAAAGGATGCCTGCGAGGATCATCAATCACCGCAAAAGCGTGACAGAGGGAAGGAGCAGTGTTTCGTTTCTACACCTCGGACGTTCCGCGCACCCCCTAAGGTAATGTGGTGAATAACTGTGACAGGATGTCTCTGTGGAAAAGCCAAACGATTTTCTTCGGAGAGAAAGTTGGAAAAATAAGTCTCTCGAAAGAATGAGTGGAGGAATTTTTTTTATTATTATTATTTTATGTCAGAAACAAGATAACACGGAGAGATTGACTTTTGAAGTTGAGTGAAGTTTAAGTTTTTAACTTCTTGCTGTTTTTTATAAGGTGGGCATTTTTTCACACTTCTTTTTTTTTTTAATAGTTTCTTAAAAAAAGTAGTGGCTAAAATTTCCTTTAAAAAAGGGGAAAAGTATTGTTCTAAAATATATCCTCCATATAATTAGGATTCCTTTAAAAATGCATAAAATTAACAAATTTTTTAGTTAAAATTATCTTTTTTACACTTTTTTCGGATTATTTCCTTTCTCTTTTGTTTAGAAGGTATTTTAAACGATCATTTTTTTATGTGGAGGAATTATTTACATAAGCACTATACTTCAATTTTACTACCATTCAGATATTTTTAATTACAAAGATTTATCTTTAGAAATATAAAGAGATTAGTTAATTATACTAGATGTCTTACAAGTTAACTTACTGATGGTACGTGGACTCACAATACAAAACAACAAATTTTAAAACAATTACCTTTTATCGTTAAGGTGAAAAGTGCTTCTACCATATCTCAGAATAAGTTTTGAACTTAAATTTATAATAAATGTCTAAAATTTTGCCCTTTACTGGCAGGCTAAATGTAACTCGTTAATGTATATTTTGAATGACGCGTTTCAAAATACTGGAATGATTTATTTTATGCTTTGTGAGTAATGGCAATTTTTAGAACAACTTTAAGTATTGTATTGAGATTATCTAAAGAATTTTATTGTTTAAATGTCCCCCACAGAAAAAATCAGGGATGCTTAGATCAGGGGAACGAGGTGGCCAAAGATGGGGATTAATCGATCACCCAAAACACTTTGAGGCAGCATTTCTCAAATAGAGGGGCACGCCCCTCTAGGGGGGCGAGATAGCCCAACATGGGGGGGGGGCGAGTATATTGAAAAATCGAAAATAAAAGATTATTTAAAAATATTATTTATTTACTGAAAGAAAGCAAAACAAAATACATTCTGACATAATAAAAAAATGAAATACACATTTACACTGATATAATACACTCATAAATGTATCAGTACTGTAGAATGTATTTGATAATTAATTTAACAATACACTAAGTTAAGAACCAGTTTAATAATTACCACTGACCCCATAGGCTTGTCATACATAAAATTACACACAAAATTTTATAGTTCTCTTGATAATTTTTACGGTTTATAATTTACACTACTATTCGTCACGTCACGTATTTTCACGTCAAAGTACACTATTATTGAATTCAATACACTGTTATTGTGTGGATGGGGAGGGGGAGGGGGCGCGATGAAAGTTATGATAGAAATTTGGGTCGAAAATATTGAAAGTTTAAGAAGCACTGATGTACAAGGCTTGATTATTTATATGGCATGTTGCGCAGTCTTGTTTGACCCCCAAACATCATTCATTAACTTCTACTAATGCAACAAATTGTTGAATAAGTTTTACCCTCAACAGTTAATACGAAAAACTCCGTATTATACACCACAAAATACGTTAATATTTTTAGAATGTAAATTTTTTTGCATCAGCGATTTGTTATCGCTTTACTGTTCCAAGTAATCACTAAAATAAAACCATGTCTCATCAGAGAAAAATGTTTTGTCTAAAATGTTGAAGTTGCAGCAAATGTATCACCAGAACCATCAGCAAGAATAAAATATCTTGTCATTTTTATGCAATAAACATCATTGTACCGACATTGCACCAACATTGTACCGACAAAGACCTCATGGATTTATGAGGAGATTGCATTATAATTCTTTGATCCTCTTCCTTAAAGTCCTTTACGCCCTTCAAACGATTTTCGTTCAAAATATGCATCAAAAAGCTGAATTATTTGAAAGAGTAATTAACTCTTTTCCCAAAGAAGCACGAGGAGACCCAAACGATATAAATTAAATAAACGATAAAATTATAACTAGACAATAAAATAAAAAAATAGAGAAAGACAAACGTAAATATTTTTTTTAAGTTGGAGTATGGGAACTTTTATAACACTGTAGACCAGCGATACTCAACCTGCGGCCCAACGAGCCTTTTTAAGTGGCCCGGTTATGGTCTATTGCTCTGAGAAATTTACTTATTTAAGAACATTGTACTAAAAATTTGGTGGGGAATTCTTTATCAAGAAATCAAATGCATCAACTTTTCTGTTTGCTGTCGGTGTCGTACGGGTACGAATTGATATTCCTTTTCTATTTGGAATGGTTACGGTTAGTGTGTGATAGCAGACAACAGTGGAGTAGCGATAATTTTATGGGTGGAACTAAGTTTTAACTATCTTTCATATCTTGCAAGCGAAAAATATTCGAAAAAAATAAATCGTTTCAAGACGATTAGGAGGTTGACTATTTGTAGTGAAAACAAACATGGATCAGCAATTGTTTGATTTGTCACAAAAGTGCTGTATTTAAGACATGCCAATAAACAGGAATCATTCAATGATGCTTTTCCTCTAAGATATCTTTCATGAAGTTTGTTACATTATTAGTAATCATATGAAACCATTTAATAATGCAGAAATTGTGAAGGAGTGTTTCTTAAAGGCTTATAATTTAGTCTTAGTGAAAAAAATTAAAAGATATAAAAAATAATAATTAAAAAATGCAAAACAGAGGAATTGTACTATTTCGATTAATTTTCCACATTTTAAATTTCTAATGTTATCTTGGTCTTATAAAGCATTCCTCCCCCCTCCCTCCGCCATTTACCCTCATGTTGCGACCCGCGTGAAATAACTAGCATATGTATGCGACCGGCGTAAAATAGCTGACATATGTATGTAGCCCAGCAGAAAAAAGGTTGAGTACCCTCTGCTGTAGACGAACCTTTAAATTCTCAAGAGACTTAATGAGTGAGTACTAGTTCAGGTATCATCTAGCCAGTGATTGTATTTTAAAATTACAAAATCAACCTCACATCTTCAGATGAATCTACATACACTGAAAATCTCTAGATAATTAAAATAAGGGAATCAATAAAGAACTTATCCAATCACGTGCAATTCTTCAAAAGGTTTGTAAGAGTCAAGTTCGGCGATGTTTCTTGGATTAACAAACGTCCGGGGCTCTATCACGTGAAATAAAATGGATCGTATTACTTTTAAACTACTTGAATGTCAATTTCTCAGCTTAAGGGTTTCACTTTTGTTATACACAAAAGTGAAATGCCAAGTGAGGGAGGGGGAAATAAACCAAGGAAAAAGTGTGGAGGAAAACATTAGTTTTAACTTAAATAAATGCATAGTCTAATTACTATATCCTGATTTAATTCAGAGTAAACGTTCATCAGCTAAAAAATAAAAATGAAGTCTTCGACTCGTGATCGGCAAAGATCCTAGATTCCCTTCTGATCGCACTTGACAGAAATTTTAAAATAAAACAAGAAAATGTTGTGTGTGATTCACATTATTTCTTAATTTCTTTCCAAAAGCAAAGGAAATGAACATATGGTCCCACGAAGCGGAAATAATTAAATAGAACAAAACATCACATTAAATGAAGAAGAAAAAAAAAAAAGAGCAATTTTTCCGATTGTTGAAAAGATCTTTTTGTGTTCAAACACAGATGAATGATTTTAAGAGGGTTTTATACGGTATTAACTCTTTTATTAGGTGTTTGAAGCATTTATTGGTAAACTCAATCACATCGAAAATATTTCTTAGAACACAATATTCTGGAAAAAGGGTATGAAAAATGAATTCGCAAACAATATCCCTCCTAAAATCTGTCAAATAAAATTTGCAATTTTTTTATGTCAAGGAAGTCCCGTTGAAAGCTTTTTAAAAGGATTAGTTTCCCTTTTATTTTTGTCTTTTGCTTACAACTGTCAACAGATTGTCAAAACATGCGGAGTATTTTATGAACATTTTTGAAAACTTCAGCCAATTCGCTAAGATTCGGCAGAAGCGTTGCTGTTGCTGTTGAATTCGGAGAACTAATTGTTAAAAAATGTAACAGTGGGTATGCACACACAATATCAAATATGAATATATATAACTGTACATGAGAGATTTTTTCTGTCCCTTTTTTATCGATGCTGCTATCGTCTGTATCATCAACAACGATTACTTAAGGCTGTCTTCGGTAAAAGTACGAGAGCTCTAACTAAACGCGAAGCACATTTTCAGACAGAAAAACGACCCAATTTCTATGGAAATTTGCAATATTATAACTCGTACCTCTGTTAACAATATAGTGTTTTTAAAAATTTCAAAATATTCCGTGAATACTTTCTTTTTTGTTTTAATACGTGAAGACAAAGACCATTTAACATTACGGTATAGAAAAAAAAAAGCGAAACACAGTTTATACCAGAAAAAAATGAATCAACTCGGTTAAAAATGGGAAGTATGATAAAAAAAATGCTGCTGTCTAAAGGATAATGAAGCCAGAATATCATATTAATTTTTCATTTCTTTTATATCTGAAAAAATGTTCCAAATTCGAGTCCTATTCTTTAACATTAACCGAAAACAGCCTTAAGGAAATTGAAATCAGTATAATTGATTCTTTTTTAAATTCATTCGCGCAAAGAACTATAACTTCAGATACCTACCAGTAGCGAAATTAAGAAATAAATTGTTTTATACAAAAAGTGGAATGCTATTAAAATTGGCGCAATTTTCAATCTGACAAGGGGAGGGCACGACTAAGGAAATTCATTTCGGATCGAGACTTTGCTGTAATAGTAGTACTCTTTTAGAGTGTTCACCCCTCAATGTAATTCCGTCGAATGGCCAGTCAATTCGCAGAAATCAGCCTTCGAAATTCATGCTAAGCTTTTATACAATTAAATTTTAATTTTCCGCAACGAGTTCGTAGCTTGATTGGTAAATCGTCTGCTTTCTATGCTGGAGGTTAGGGTTCGATTCCACGCGATCAACTTTTTTTCTTCAATTCATTTAATTATTTTTTTAATTAAATAAATTTATTTATGAAAGGTTTATTAAATACTAAATGATATTTTTTGTAATTATTTTGTATTTTATATAAAATTAAAAAAATTTAAAATGTATAACTTAAATTTTTTTACTGGTAAAATTATTAAAAATGATCATTAATTAAAAATATTAAAAATACTTATTAAATAAAAATATTTAAACTAATTATTAATAAAAAGTTATTAATAATTAAATTAGTAAATTAATTATTATTCATTAAAATTAATTAATTAATCACTATTTATTCTAATTAATTAGTTACTATTTATTATAATTAATTAATAACTATTTATTATAATT
>BMAV01013252.1:140951-170478 GCA_019973955.1 Trichonephila inaurata madagascariensis
TGAGACAAATGGACAATGTTTGGTTTCTATTCTGTTACATAAAGTGAAGACAATCTTAAGTAAGGGAATGACAAGAAGAGGGGGGGGGGATAGAAATAACGGCTTTATGAAGGAAAAGTTAGAATGGCACACACGCGTGATACTGCCTTACATTTCTGACTCTAGAACTCACAAATGAACACCTTTTAGCCTTACATCCGTTTCGATAAGCCTTTTTAAAATCTTTCCAATGTATATGCTGTATTTCTTATCCTATGAAGCGTTTCAGAAACTATAACACGGTTTTCATGATAAATGCTTAAGTATAAAAACCAAATTAAAACATATTATGTGTTACGACAATGAATATTGTAACAAAAGAAACAACAATAGTGCCCTCTTTTTAACATGAAACTATGTTTGTGAAGTAAATAAATGAAGACCATGTATGAGATATTTATTTAAGGTTACTGACAATCTTTATTTTCTTCCCCATTTGGTTCATGCAATTTTCAGCAGTTAAGTTGCAGACAATTTTATGAAGACATAGATAACTTTTAAGAAAATTGTTTAGTAACGAAAATACTCGTACAGAAACAGCTTTACTGTCCATCGTATGAAGTTTTTAAAATTGTTTTTAAACTTAATTATACAAAACTTTGCTTGTATGTTCTTAGATGTCTAGAATTTAAAGAAATCTCCAAATTTAGATTTTCTGAGTATCCCTGACATTAATCGCACATTTCCTCTTGATCATGTCAATATAACTGTAGAGTTAGAAAACGAATTTCGGAATAAAAACATAGTTAGCACATAGGAAATAAATTCTTTTTTGTTATAAATAATTAATTTATGAAATTTTGAAAAACGTATCTATATAAATAACAAAGAACACACATTTGTGTGCATGGCCTAAAACACATACAGATAAGTCACAAATTACCTAACTTCTGGCATGAAATTTATTTTTAAAAGAGGCAGTGGTTCTTAAACTGTGGTCCGTAGCGCATTTTTAGGGGGTTTGCGAAGGTCTCTCATTTAATGTTAAGATTTTCTTCTTGAACAGATACTGAAAGGCCTCGTAGACATTCATTCTAAACTATATAACTAATCTGCATTCAATGAAAAAACTCTACTAGAACATGTATTTCGATCAAGAATATTAAACCAGCCCCCGCCCCCCTACTGTTTGTAACTGCATAGCCATTACTACAGCGTAATATTTTCAAAAAATTGTAGAAACACTTTTGCAAAAAGAAGGAACTGAATTTATAGTGTTCCAATACGGTGACGATTGCATTTAAATCACTCAGCCATGTGTTGGGAGTCAAGGAGGGGTGTTCAAAATCTTGGGGGTTTGCAACATCAGGTTGATACATAAAAGGGGGGCCGCGGCGAACGAAAGTTTAAGAAGTGCTGCTTTAAAGTCGTCTTCGGCTAGTGTTGAAGAATAGGACCTGAATATTTTTACAGATATAAAAGTTCTCCAACATTAATATTATATTCTGGCTTCATTATCCTGTAAAGAATTGCTTATTTTATAATATTCCTCACTTTTAAACAAGTTGTTCCATTTTTTCTTATATAAAATGTGTTTCGCACATTTCCTTCTATTCCGTAATGTTAAATGAGCTATTTCTTTACATTTTGAAACGAAAAAAATAATTAATTATGGAAATTTTTGAAATTTTAAAAACACTATATTATAAACAAATGTATGAATTACAATGAAGGAAATTTTCATGAAATCTGAGAGATATCCATGCTCTCGCACATTTGACGAAAACAGCCTAAGAAACAAGGGAGAGAGAAAGCGCGTTTTCACAACCATCCAATGGTTACTAGAGATCTTGCCACGAGGCATTTATACATCATTAAAGCTGTGCAGGGGAGATTAAAGTTATGTCAATGTTCCCTGCAAGAGCTGGAAAACCGCAGATCCGAATTTAGAATTGCAGTAGCAATAGCAGCTGCATTTCGTTAAAGTTAAAAATACGACGTTCATAGCCATTTGCAAAGGTTGCATCTGTTGAATACATAGACAGTTCCCTAACGTTTTATGAGGATAGAGTATTGAGAATAATAGTCTTCTTCATTCTTTTAATTATATACAAGTGATTCTATTTCAGTTTGATAGCTGGTGTTTCGGTGGCAATTTTGTAGAATTGTGAAGAGAATTCGATGAACATTATACAAAAAAATAATCCAAGAATATAAGCTTCAAGAAAAAACCATTTAGCTCCAGTTTGAGTCAACACAATTTTGCTTCATTTCCATTACATCGGATCTCTGACTTAGCATTCAATATAAAGGTAATTTTAAAATTTTTCTCATTATGTTTAAATATCTATCTGTATTTATATCACTTTCTTTATACTTCCTATATTAAGAGCAGTTTTCAAACGCTTTAAAACATAATAAAATTTGAAACATTCGAAAGTAAATCGAGATGAAAGGTAAATCTTGTACAGAATTACGAAAAATGCATAGCATGTGTTCAAGACACTGGATAAGAAAAAAAAATAATGCATTCTTAAAATGTTAGGTCTTCATAAAGAAAGTTTAAAAAAAAGAGTTTACAATATTTTCCTGAGCCCTAATATTCAAGAAATAATATTTTATGCTCAATATTTACTTTTATTAAAGAAAATTAAAGATAAAATGCCTTTACACATAAATAAAATAAACAAGCTCTGGTGAAATAATTTTTTAATGTTTCCTTCTTTTGCATCAACGATGGGTTGAATAAATTTACTGACAAATAATCCTAATATTTTTGTTGTATATAAGATTATTTTAGCATTATTACTTTAAATACTGACTTGCTATAAGAGTATATGCAGAGTAATTTTATTATGAATATTATTAAAGTTATTATATTGTTTGGTTAAAAGTTTCAATATAATCTAAGGTTTTAAATACTCACAAGACTATAGCATAATTACCATATTTATGGATGAATTATATATATGAATACCTTCTTCCTTTCTTTCTTGGTCTATTGTATTATCGGATATTTTCGAACTATTTTAAAGAATAATGAACTTTTTCTTTTTAGAGCTATTTAAGCTTTTAAATTAATGGGCTCTTGCGTGAAGCACTTTCAGCTGAGGTACTTCCGTTTACATTCGGTTTCTGTATGCTATGTAGAATGCACAGCACTAAATCGCTCAATAAACGTATTTCGGATATTTTAAGAAAATCTTCTTTCACTCTAACTCATACAAATACAAGAAACAGTGCTTGAAAGATTTTAGGAAGACCTCATTTTGTTTTGTAAGCAACTCGCTTAATTTAGATTAGAGTTCCTTAGCCTCTGATGGGCCATCCGATGTTGCACAATTCGCGCATATTTGGTAGGTTGCAAAACAGTTTCAAATTATCTTCTTTTTCCCTTACAGGATGCAAAACCATATAATTCGGATAAGCTAGGAAAATTTTATTAATAAATAATATCTAAGAAATAATTTATTGAAATACTAAGGAATGAACCACTTAACTAAAACCGGAATAAAATTCCTCAGTATTTGTATTTTTTAGAATAAAGTTAAATAAATAATTTTAAAAAAATGTTCGTTAACAAATGCTGTCACACATTGTTGCTGTTTATTATGACTCTTTCCTTTTCTCTCTCTCTAATTAGAGTCTATAATTTTAATTACAAGAAGAATCAAATTTCGAAATAGAATGCAATTTGAAAAATATTTAAAATACCAATGAATAATCCAATGAAAAATAAGACTAAATGAATTAAAAATTTGTTGAAAACTTTTGATTTGATATTCATTTAATGTAATAATTGTACTTTATGTAATTCAAATTTGAATAGCATTAATTTATGCATGTATTTTATTTTTCTAATACACACGAAAACCAAATTATTCATTCTTTTTCAGAAAAAAAAAATATGCTTAAGATAAATATATTCTTCTTCTCTTAGTTAAACAGGTATTTGAAAGAATATAGTAATACTGAAATTGTTGTTAGCTAAAATAACAAAAACCCAGTTGAGATTTTATAGAACTAAACTAATGTTAGTTGAATAAAAACAAGAAGTAGAACCGAAGTTAAATAGTTTGGCCGGTTAACTTGTAATGAATCCAAAATTAATGCATAGCTGATTTGACAAAATGGAAACAATACTTCTAATGACAAACATTGTGAGGTGGAAACAATCTAGAATCATTTAAAATACATCAAAATAGTTTCAAAATTATCTTTGTGAAAAGCCGAACCTTAATTAAGCGAAGTACCTGCTTATTTCTACTGATATTCCACAACGGCAATGTTATTTCCGCTCATGTTTATCCAAGAAATTAAACAAACGACCCTTTGCCTTTTGCGGGGTAGAGACGCCTTTAAACAAACGATCTAATTAAAGCTTACACAAGGCAACAAAAATATTTTCACAGAAAGGGGAAGGAAGGGTTGTCGGCAAGCATGTTAATAAAACTCCGTCTGAATGTCAATAACAGCGGAAATAAAGTTCAAGCTATTAATTATCCCCTTTCCCTCACTCGAATCGATAGGATGCAGATATCCTTTAAAAGATCGTTTGGCAAGAAGGAGGTGGGGATGACTCGAAGCAACTTTGTTGGGACTCAATGGCCCGTGAAGCGGTTGCGGTACCTAATTAAAGAAAAATCATCAGTAATTAACGTAAGAATTACATCAGATTAATTGTAGTGCGATGGAGCGATAAAACTGACAAGTGCATGGGTTTTAAGAGATGAAACTTTTTCAATTGCTCTCTCCCTATTTTATTTTAAATGCATTGACAGCGCCTATTTACTAAGATGTTATTGGGTTACTAATGAACAAAATTGTCAACTGGTCGGGATCGATTTTAAATAATGATTTCTTAAAATGTTAATTTTTCGTTCAGTAAATGATGCATTTAGAAACAGTATTGCAATATTATCCAAAATTGCTTGCTGACAGTTTATTATAATTTTTACAACACCGTATGATTTTTAATCGAAAGATTAAGAAAAAAAAAGAAAGCTGCTCTTTATGGAATTCGTAAACTACAGCAAAAAAAAAAAAAAAAAAAAAAACACATTTTTAAATTTAGGACATTGTTCAATTACCCATAAAGTTCTATTTTTGCTTAATTCATAATATGAGCCGGATAATTCAAAAGATAGATATCTTAACCAATATATAAATAATGAATTTTAATATAATATATAAAATTTTAATATAATATAATAATAAATGACATATAATAAATAATAATATATTTTTCTTACGGTATAACCTTTTCAATACTTCTAAGAAAGAATTGATGAATTATAGCAATCCTTATTCACAAAAATATTCCTCAGTTCTCAATAATTTTTTATTGTTGCAATTACCTGATTTATATAATCAATGAATCACTATAGCACGTTTTGTCGATTGCATAGTACTATCTTTAACATGTTTAGTCAAATTTTGATGGCCCACATCCATTTCAAGTAAAAATGAGACTAAAATGAATATTAAGAGAAATCAATAATAATAATAATAATAATAATAATGCTACCTGAACAAATGATAACTTTGAATTCAGCCTAAAGCTTTTTCGTGAACTTTCTTTCGTCTACTGTATAATACTTGGTACATCAAATTAAATTCATTTTGCTTAAGGTATCCAACTACGTTCGGAACCGTGATTTTAAAAAAGCGCATAAATGGATAATTTTCATGATATTTAGCGTCACTTAGATTAGAATACCTGTATAAAATTGTTTTACGCGGACACACATTTTGAAAAAAAAAATTTACTTAAATACAATATTTTGGCAAAAAATTAACTTAGAATAACCTTTTTTTCAAAATGTTCTCCTTTTATAAAAAATGCTTCTAAAGTAATAATATTTTGTGTGCTTATATAAAGTAAAGACTTCTCCAGAGAGTATGAACTATGATTTTTGAAAAATTCACATTATTTTCAGAGTTACAACCCATTGAAATAATTATCGGCTTTTTTTTCTTAAAATTTATCCTCTCTGTTGTCGTAAAATATGAAGAAATCCACTTCTAAGTTATATATTTCAAAAATTCTGGTTCAGCCTCTGTACAGACGTCTGAGCTATAGACAGGCAAAATATTATTAAAATAGAAGCATTTTTCACAAAAGGAGAATCTTTTGAAAATTTGTCATTCTATGTTCATTTTTTGTCAAAATATTGTACTTAAATAATTTTTTATTGTAATACTATTCTTAAAACAATTTTATGTACATTTTCTAATCTAAGTGACACTAAATATCATAAATATTATCCATTTATACGCTTTTGCAAAATCACGGTTCCGAACGTTGTCGGATATCTTAAGATATAAGTAAATGTTATTCCCATCACAGTGAAAATACTACAGTGAAATATGATATAACAGTATTACTAGTATTTATTTAAGTGAATTTGTTGTGAAATGATAAGAGATAGAGTAATGGCATTTCAATTTATATATTTAACTAAAACACATATAATATCGTAGATATAGCACGCTATCTACAAAGCATCTCTCACCAGAATGTTTCCTTTGTTGTTCTCTAATAGAAAGCTTCCACCGAAACCGCGCATTAAATAATATAAGCCAAAATCGCTGCCCCAAGTATCTCTTTTATTCGGCAGAAAGTAACACAAACTTTCCCATCCCCAAATCCTTTAACTCCTGTCGCTTAGATAGTTTAAATTTTCCCAAGACTGTCGCCACCTTTTCGGCTTGAGAGTAAAGAAGAAACAAAGTCCTGATCCATCGGTCATTAGCGGGAAAACTGGAAAGAGCCAGTAATCCCTCCCTTGATCCCCAAAGGAAATCGAGGGATTGCGGAACACCCTCGTTACATGCGCTCCTCTAATCCTGGGCCAGAGAACCCGGATTAGGGAAGATTTCCTGTCCGTCGCAACTCAAAGTTGCCTGATGAGAGGGCTCTTAATACGGAGCCCTAACAAGACGTCAAAGTTTCAAATTAGAGGAGTCAATTAGTGGTGGACGGCAGTCGAGGATATTTTTGTAGGCTGGCAAAACAGAAAGGAAAGCTACACCCAGTATTCGCAGTACAGTATTAGGTATAACTTTTACGTACGTATGAGACTTTTTTACAATTATGCAAGAATACTGTAAAAATTAACATACACGTACTATGGTAATAAAAATTGTGTAAATAAAAGAAAAAGTTATATTTTCAATTATGGCAACTTCACTAAAAACGTCATAATTTGATCGCGGTGTTTAAATATTGACTCATATAAAGGTGTGCAATAAAATGATCATCCCTCATGCGTTCATTATAGTTATTATCCCTCATATGTGCATTAGTCATATGTCATTAGTGCATTGTTATCATATATAAAGGTGTGAATATATTTACTCATATATTCACCCATATTCACTCGTGAAAACGGCATTCACCATTTAATAAAAATCTAAGAGGCAAAATGTTATTAATGGACTAAAAGAAAATTTTAATTTTAAAGAAATGTAAAATATAAACTGGTTCGCTACACGCACAAAAGATGTACAGACTGATTAAAAAACTAAAAACAAATAAATAAAGGAAAATAAAATAAAAATTCTCGAATGTTAAAAAAATTTATACTAAAACGTAATATTTATAAGAACTTTTTGGACCTTTTTACGTTTTTTTACTATGTTTGATTCTGCGCTCTCACGATTTTTAATCTGCTTTTAATCTAAAGTGTGTGTGCCCAATAAACCTTTTTTTTTTCAATAAGTTTCTTTATTTAATGTTTCCTTTATACTTTAAAAAGTAATTTTAAAAAATTAGTAACAATCGCTATGCAAAAAATAACTTATTTAAAATTTTTTACGTACGTCTTAATCTTCACTTATAAAGATACTACTTTTAAAGAAAACATAATAGATATACTTCGATATACAAAAAGATTTAATACAAAAAATATTTATGGGCATTTCATTCCGCCTTATTCTCTTAAAATTTATAAGAACACACTTTCGTAAACATACATAAAAATCATAGCTTCGGTATAATTCACGTATTGAATTAATAAGGATGAATTAAGTATATGGTATCACAGTAAAAAGAAATCAGGAACACTATCAAATTTGTTTTAAATAAACAAGCCAATAAAGAGAGCACAAAAACACATTTATTGTAATTTATTGAGCACCATTTGTAACATTACGAAACTAGAAATTGATCTTTTATTCAAATAACTAAATTCGAATTCATGTATACATTGTGGAAGAGGGCCTTATTGCGTCGGAATCATACTTTAAAATTGTCATTTGGCCCGGCAGATCATTAGGTTAAGCGCAAGTAGTCATTAAAGAGAGCAGATCTGAAGAAGTGGGATTGGAGAAATCACGCTCTAACATCATTATTTAAATTGTTACAGTTTAACTCCCCCCATTACCTCAAAGTCGTTTGAATAAATAAGTCGTGGTGTTTCTGCGGGGCAATTACAGAATTAGATTTTAAAGCTGGAGTACGATAACGGAATATGGGAATTCAGTGACATTGTCATCGAGGAAGAAATTAAACTTCTGTCAATAATCTCTAACAATGAGGAAATAATAATTGGCTGTTACACTGGCACTTTCTGAGCCTTTGAAGCTTTTGCAGCTCATTTTCTGATTATTAAGATAACCGAGAGAATATGTGTAGTGATGACATTCAGCACATATCTGTATATTTTCACGTTTATTTCGAAGTAATTAAAGTTAGCCGTTTTGCATTCATTTTTTTTCCACCTACTATCCATGATTATCCATACTTAAGTAAAAAATAAAATGATAATTCTTCTGCAGTTCATTCTGGTAAAACGTAATTACAAATAAACAGAGAAAAATAATATCAATTGTAATTCGGGTTGTAAAAGCGTTTTCTACTTACATTCAGTGCTACCTACAAGTTTAGATCTATGAAAAAGAATAATTTCTAAACACTTAACACGAAAATAATTTTTTTTAAAAAAAATAAATGAAAAATTAAATAACCTAATTCTTGTAAATATTTAAAAAAGTATACTATCATGTTTTAACAATTTACTGGGGACGATTATAGGTAACTTTCGGAACGAAATATCGAGCGCGTGCGAAAGAAATTACTTCAATTCTATACTTATTTTTATTAGTTAAAAACTTCTGCTGGCTAAATCCTCAAAACTTCCGTGGACGGAGCTTATAATTGGTGGAAATATATCGTATGATGATTCTTATATGTAAGCTTATTTTAAAAACACAGAGCTGTTAATTTTAAGAGATACAGTCACGATTAAATCCCGTCAGGTGGGTAAGCTAGTTAATTATTTACGCATGAGTCCTGAAGGGCTAGTACCATTACAAATTAAAAAGTTGCTTAGATGAAATTAAAGGGAATTATTATACATGCAGGATGATTCACAACTTTTCGTTCCGATTTCATAGAGATGAAGGGAATACGCTCTGGGAAACCGATTTCACATAACAAAATATGCCCCCAAATGTACGCGTGCATATGTAGAGAGCGCTACATATATTTACCCAGTATAAAACTCGATTGACCACTCCTGTTGTCATCAATTAGCTCCAGTAATTGAACTAGTCAGCATTATTTCTAATACTTTAAAAAGATTGCCTCAAATATAGTAACTCTTACCTAAGTTTAAAGCAGCTGACAATGATAAATCTAAGACCTATATCTTAATAGAAGCTATGCTAGATCGGAATTAATTCTCTTCTGAACATATCAACTCTTAAATTTTAATCTCAATTTTTTGCCGAGCTCACCAACAACATCCAATGAAAAGCCTTACTACAGCAGCCGAAATCCTGCCATCCCATTAGTCCTTATTTCCGAAGCCACACCTCTCAACTATAGCCCAAGATCTCAACACCAGGCTAGCTTCATAACAAGATAGAAGGCAGAGGGATATGTGTCATTCCAGTCCCTCGTAGAGAAATCTAACCTGCTGTCATCAATGTACGAGCTGCCTCACAAGTGATGAGATGAATCGTTTTACGAATCAAGAACTTGCGAATATGCATCTCGCATATGGGTCAGCACGCGAAAGGGAACGCCGAGCTAGGCAAGTTTACGAAAAACCGGTACCCTGACAGAAGAATTCCACTGCCCCAAATGTTTGCACGTGTGCATTGTAATTTGTGCGAACATGGTTCACTGTGTAGCAACATGCTACACAGGAAGGAGACAACTGACTAGGACTGTCAACGTCGAAGAAAGAGTTCTTCGGTCATTTGAAGATAATCCGAATTCCAGCACACGAGATATTATTCAGAAGCTTGAGGTGTGTCAGTCAGCAATGTGGCGGATAGTGTACGAGCAGGGTGTGCATCCTTACCATCTGCAGAGGGTACAGTTACTGCAGCCTAACATTATCCGAAGAGCGTGGAATTTGCACAATGGTTCATGCAGAAAGGTGTCGGGACCCCAGTTTTCCAGCTTCTATCCTTTTCACAGATAAAACGTCATTCAGTCGTGAAGGAGTGTTCGATACACACAATTCACATGCGTGGGCATACGACAATCCTTGTGGTACAAGAAGTCCTGCTGCGCAACATCGTTTTGCCATAAATATTTAGTTTGAAATTATTGGTGACTGTTTGTTGTTACCACCCCCTAACTGGACGGCCGGGAATACCTAATCTTTCTCGAGACAGTTTTACCGATTTTGATGGGTTGTGTTCCTGCTAGATATGTGGGTTCAAAATGACGGGGCTCCAGCCCATAGCACAATTGCTGTGCATGATTACCTCTTCTCACCACCAGTAAATCATTTCGTACATTGATGACAGCAGGAGTGGTCGACCGAGTTTTATACTGGGTAAATATATGCAGCACCCTCTACATACGCACGCATACTTTTGGGGACATACTTTCCTATATGAAATCAGTTTCTTGACGTATTCCATACATCCCCATGAAATTTGAACGAACAGTTTTGAATTACCCTGTATATATAAATAAATTCAGTAAAGCACTTTGTCCAGAAATATATGAAAAATTAACTACCCATATATTCTTTAAAAAATTCTACTACAAAACACAATTTTGTTCGTAAATCCCAAAACATTGCAAGTTTACAATTTTAAAATATAAAGTTGAAACGGGTTCTATTAGGGCTTCTATTAATCCTCTTGGAGAAGGCACTCTTTTTAATTGTGATATTAGTTTAATAACCGCTTTCCGTAGAGATGACTTGGTTTTATGCAAATGCAAACTTCTATTTAAGTGCCAGTCGTTGAGTAGGCAAGATAATGGTCAAGAGTTGATAGTAAGCGAAAATATTAGTATTACCGACTGGTGGTCGCACTTAGTAAGATTAAATCTAGAGGAAGGATCCACGAAACAGAGGAAGACGTCCACTTTACGGCTAACCGAGTTAGTAGGACGCAAGCCCGATCATACCAGAGATTAAGCCAAATAAGTGCTTCCAGACATTTGATATATAACTACGGATTAACAACTTTTATTGCTCCTTGGTTTTAGTTATTAAAGTGCATTCTTGTTTCTTCCTGGAACCCTCTCACATCCGCGACCGACAAATCGCGACAAAGTGAACCAAAGTCTTGCCCTGATTATAAATATTTATTGGGCTCAAACTTTTATAATTCAACATATGTTTATTTTTTTAAAATATATATTGCAAGCATTATTATGATTTTTTTTAAAAGACCTTTTATCTCAGTAAATTCCAATGTGCGCTTTTCCGGTAGCTCGGAGAATGTCTAAGCGGTATATTAGTTCCCGCCAAATACTCTTTAACACGTCTTGCACTTTATAAGTATGCAACTTAAGCATTTTATGAAGAAAATTCTCACCAAACTTATTTGACTTATTTGAAGCTCACGTGATGCTTCACAAGTTGATTCAGGACTCCGTTGAAACGATTACCAAACATTACATTGCTCTATTCTCACTAGTCCTGTGTGTTCTAGGAAGATTCTTAACATTGTCTATTTCTTTAAACATTTCATACCATCGCTTTATTGATTTTACACTAGGGGGTTTGCTTCCATAACAACGTCAAAATTTATACTGAACATTAAGGTGCGATTTCGTTTCGTGAAACCTAGGACACATTGAGCTTTATCATAAATCGACGCATTTGCGGTAAAAAAAGTTTTTTTTTAAATTTTTTTACAGATGTTCTCTGAGTCACTCTCTCACCCCATATACTGCACAAAAAATCTACTAAAACTAACCTATCCAATGATACAAAAATTACACTATAATAAATGTCTATTTTGTAAAGAATTTTTATAGTCACACACACTGATCAAAGCTTTTGGTTCATCCTATATATATCCATCTTAATACATTTTTATAAGTGTTTTGATATAACATCCGAATTTAAAACTGATTGGCGTTTGAAAACTAACTTCTACTTTTAGAGTTCTTCGTTTATTTTATCTACTGCTTATGTCCTTTCACAAACTTTTCTTTTAACCAATTCCATCATTGAAAAAGTGTACGAAATTCTATTTACGGGAAGGGGAAAAAAGCCCAAAGAGAAAGCAAGCAACACAGCACTTAAACCATGCGTTAAAACACTTACCGTTCCTCTCGAAAATGAATTAAAAGTACTTACGTGGTGAGAGTCGAGGGACTTGTCTGGTGGCGGGACCGTTTAGCTAACCATACCCAGTGGAGAGGATTTAGAAACACTTCCAACGTGAACGGTTAACCAAACAGTCTTTAAAGCTCTCTCTCCCTCAGTCTCGAATCCTAAAAAAAGGAGGGATACATTACTACATCAGCGGATTTAGCCATGTTTGACAAAGAAGCAAACATCAAAAAACAGCGACTGCAGTACCTGAGGCGACGCGTATTCCCACACTGATCGGAACGAGGATTATGGTCTCTTATTTTTTAATGTTTTCTATTTTATCAATTGATGCTTTCATGATTAATTTCCCTCTCATGGTAAAAAGTAGATTATACGTACATCTTACGAATAAACTGATATCAAGCATGCCATAGAACCAATTAATTTTAAAATTATACGGTTTTTTTTAAAAAAATTACTTTTAGATGTTTAAATTTTTGAATCAAATTTAGGTTAAGTTAATCATTTTACTTTTCCTTTATTTTTTTAAAATGTATATATATATTTGCTTTTTAATTAAAATTTGAGATTTTATTTTTGAAAAGAAACACAAGAATTTTTTTAATGTATCTCGTAACTTATAAAATAAGACCAATTGTTGAAAATGTTTAATCATTTAATCTAAGTACGATGCTACTTGAAGCTAAATTTTTTAAAAAAAGTTCTTGACGTAGAAATCCGTTTTCAAAAATAATAGCTTTTGGTTTAATTTAAATGATTTTTAATTAATTTTCTCCAACATAATTTTATCTGCTATAATCTTCCTAAATCCCTCCTAATTTTAGAGGAAAGTTAAAGACTGTTTGGTTTTATAAAGTAAAGAAAAAATACATACGCGAAATATTATTACAATATAATCATTTTCCAGATACTTAAGAAAATCAGCACTTTTTCCTGAACATAGTAACTGTATTCACTAGTACTTACCTTAAGTTTTCTGGCTGAAATCACTCAAAAGTTCCTAGCAAGATTCTTTTCAAACTGTAGCAACATTCATCATTTGAAGTAAAAACTCTGAAACTCTGGACTTTTCACGCAATTAACATACTTTGAATTTTAAAAATCCTGAAACTTTTATCGCAAGAAAACGATTTAAAGAAGTCTTAACCTTTTAAAATGATTTTCAGTACGCAATGGGCTAAATTCATGACGGCTAAATAATAAATGCAAACACGTGTTCTTCACTGAATTCAAAGGAGAAACTACAGTTATATTTGTAGTACTAGTAAAATTAAGATAAAATTTCAAATTTGAGAATTGCGTTAAGATGTTCAATTATTCAAATTCTTCAAAGAGTTTTCATAAAAAAATAAATAAATTATGTTACACGCATACTTTTAAATAAAGGGAACCAGGACTTACAAATGTTTAGTTTTTTCACTTTTTCTCCAAAACATAATTTTTCTTCTTTTATCTGTACACTTTAAAAAAAAAATATTGCACTACATGGTTCCAAATTTTTTTATATTTCTATACAGGATATCTGTGCATATAGTGAAACTATTTTTTTAGTCGAAGTAGTACATAGTTTTTTTAAAAATCGTTTTATGTAGGAAAGAAGGGGACGGGGGAAATAAAAATTTTCAAATCACAAAGTTTTATAATTTTTTAAAGAAATTGCCTTAATATTTTACTAAAAAATAAATTCACTATATTTTGTATATTGTTTTATATAACTCAAAATCAGTGGCGCAACAGCCCATGAGGGCCGGAGCCTACTGTGCCCATCCCAGTATAGTGACCATTGGGCGATGAGGTGCTTGGGCAGATGTCCCAATCAGGTGGTCAGTCAGAAGCGAGACCTCCAGTGTTTAAGTCCTCAAGCAAACTTGGTACTCATTTATCAACCCACTGCAGGAGGGACGAAATACTGAGTTGACCTTGCCCAGCCCGAGGACAGAACCTCGAACCTGTGGTGTGGAAACGTGATACGCTACCACTCGGCCACTGGCCTTATTGTTTTATATATGTGCAAAAAAAAATATTTTAAATATTTAAGAGATACCTTTTTGAGAAATGGCACCCCTAAACATAAGCATGTATTACGATATCTCAAAAATTATGTCCAACTTAAATTAAATAGGGGAAAAAATTAACTAAAAATTATTTTTGTATTTCTACAGAATGATTAAAATATCTTTATTAAGATCACAAAAAAATCTAAGCTCTATTGGAAATTTTTAAAGATATATGTCTCAAACAAAGAGTATTAATTTTGGCATTTTACTCTTTCGAGCATGTCCTGGTACCCTTAAGCACATTTTATTTACCAATGTGTGCGTTACTATTATTGGCAAACATCTACTTTTTAAAAGAAAGGTTCAGCAAAAAAGCAGATGTTGGCAACAGTGAAGCGCAAAAACTGATTGGCTGCGAACACGTGATTACATTTATCACGTGACGTTACGTGAATTTATGATATGATTGGCTGAAACACGAGATTGTTTTTATGTAACTATGACGTCACGTCAATTTAGCCCATTATGTATTTAAGATTAAAAGAAAAAACAAAAAGAATCTAATTCAAGACTAGTAAAGCGTCTCGTATAAAATGTGTTAAAAATTCCATAAAAATAAACCCAATGATCATTGTAAAGAATATTTTTTTCCCTTCAATAGTTAGAAATCTATTATGTATTGCTGTCGTAAAAAATTTTGTTTTAATCTAACTTCAATAGTTTTGTCATCAGAGTAAAACAAATTTAATGATTATTTATTAATGTATAACAAGATGAAATTTAAAATTAATTTCATTACAACATAACATTAAATTTAAATGAAGTAAGAGCTTACTTCATTTAATGAACATTGTGTACTTCACTTTCTTTAGACTTAAACAATGAAATTGCGTTGACATTGTGTAATGAGAGCTAATTAACAGTGTCACTTAAAGATCCACAAAAATATCTGAAATCTGCATTGAATTACTAAATGAAAGAATATTAATCATCTTTTATATGTTTTAGTAGGTTTCGAGGTTAGAAAATGTATAGCTGGAAAAAATATAAATTTGTCACAAAATTTAATGACAGAATTTTTAATGTGTCTATAAAAATGCTAGCAATTTTTATTGAAGATACCAATACGATTGTTGCATCAAAGTATTGAAGTATCAAAACATTATGGGAAATACACTTGGAAAATTTCAAGTGTATTTCCCATAATAATTAATAATATAATTCAAATAATAATTTTAATATAATTAAATTAAATTAAAATGCTAATAGACAAGAATTTAATATTATTTATGCTTCGTAAAATCTCGATATCTAATTATACATATTTGGTAAAATATTTCATATAATTGATCTTTATTTTACTATGTCTTAAAAGCATACCAAGAGTTCACCATTTATATATTCCTAAATGCATTGTTATCCTTCCAATACTCTTCTATTCATCTCAGTGGTAAAGCAAAAAGAAAATCCTGATCTTCAAGGGAACTGGTGGACTGGCATACAACCATATTTATGTAAAATTGCATTTAAAATATACTTACAGCACATACTTTCATTTTCTAACTTAGCATCTGACAGGTTTCATTGCATGAAAAATATCCATCATTAGCACTAACAAACTCTATGCAGGCAATATCGACTCAACGTAAGAGTTAAACATTTATCAACAATTATGCATCTTTTGAATTTCCAATACTTTATCAAGTTATTGGTGATTCAGATAAAGCAAAAATTCAAGTAAAAGAAGAGCAGCGCAAAAATACAAATTTACTTATTTAAAAAACTGCGCATTCATCAAAGACCTCAGTCACATCACCAGCAATAAAGATAGACAACAACTAAAACGCATCTACCTCGAGAGCATTAAAGAATAACATCCCTACCACAACTATGTATCTTTTTCCAATAAACGCAGTAAAGGGCCTTATTTTTTTATCCTTCCGCCGGTCTGGGTGATAGCGCCTGTCTCCAGATATCAGGAAAGATGCTCCACCAACAAGTCATCAGTGAAAGCATTCCGGTGTTAGGGTGTCGTACGAATTGGCCGAGAAATCACATAAACCTGCTTCCGTCTCAAGTAGTCCGGGTTTATTGTCCTCACGAGAGAGAGCCCCAAATTGCTTCTGTCTTGTTGACACACACGGTCCTGCCTCGAATCGGGTTAGGGAATTGGAGGAAGAAAAAGATGAAGTTACAAACCGTTATTTACTGAAGACTTCTACTGGGATGGGCAAGCCGAATCCCTGCTGTGCGTTCGCAATTTTTACTTTCTTTTTAAACTTTTTTTGTTAGCGAAGAAAGTTTCTTTTCCACACATGCTGTAAAGGCGGCCAGGTGAAAATATAAAAATATAGTCTCGCCGTTTTCAAGTTTTCTATATTATTTTTAAGGCGTATTGGAAACCTAAAATCTTCTTAATATAACAATTTTGAGATTTTTACATTTTCAAATTGTATAGATTTTAACCTTTCTAAAAATACCTTACTTTAACCTCGAGGATAATTAGAAGACCTTAAAACCTATTTTTAAATAATCAATGAAACTGAGCCACTCCCATTTAAATGGCGCGCGAAAAATGTAAACAAAGTGTTTTGTTTTTGCTTAAAAGTTGAATAAATGATGGAAATGAAAACATTTAATTCAGAATTGCTAAAAAAGTGTTTACATGGAGGTACACAAAATCCCACTGAAAGTGTAAACAACGTAATATGGTCTCGTGTAGCGAAGAAAAAATTTGTACAAATAGAAGTATTATCATTGGTTACATATGATACAATTTCATCATTTAATATGAGAAATGTAACAAAACCAGAAATTTTGCGAAAACTTAATATTGAGCCTGGTGATTACACGGTACAGGCAATGGAGCGTCTCGACAAACAGAGGCTGTTAAAGGCTAAATACTCATGTTTACAAAAAAAAAAAAAAAAAAAAAAAAAAAATGAAGTTAGGAAAGGAAAAAAGATTTAAAAGGAAAAGAGATGATGATGAGATTTAAAAAATGTAGAACATTTGGAGTATGGGGAGAGGAATGTTTTAATAAAAAAAGTAATTATACATTAAAGTTCATTTATCTCAAAAGGCAAATTTTTGTTGTTCGATGTACTTTTTCTGGGAAAATAATATTCACAGGTATTTAAGTTTTTTTCATGAAATATTTATATTGATGGCTAATATATACTAAAATGAGCTTTTTGTAAAAAAATTTAAAAATTTATTTTTTGCAATTTTTTTATGTGGAAAGTGGGTCAAATTTCACTGTGCTTGATAAAATATTTTATAAATAATGAAAACATTCAAAATCACCTAAAAGCTCATTGCAGTATAATGAGAAATGTGTACTTAAATTGTATGAAAAATTTCAAGCATATACATAGAACAGGTTTTGAGAAAAGGTACATCGAAAACAGCCAATTTAACATTGTCGGTATAGAGGTTTCTGACTCTTCTTAAAGGGGTTTATATATATATATATATACAGTAGCGCACACAAGGGGGTCCGGCCCCCCCAAAGTCCTTGATTTTTTTCCGATTGATTATAATTCTAAGTATATAGTACGTAAAAATTAATTAAGTATTTGTTATTAATGGTTAATTTATTAATTAATGCTAATTATTTATTCAATAATTAATTTTTTACTGCGTTTTGTTCCCAAAAATCGACAAAATCCAAATGAGCATGATACAAGAATGGTGAACTTTCGACCCCGGAAGGGTGATACACAGATGTTTAAAAAGATATTAGAGAGTAACTTTTGCTTACCATTCCATCCAAGCTAAAAATAAACAATGATGCATGTTAAATTCAACGGGCCTAAAGATTACTTCTATGCGAGGTGTTAGTTCAGAAAAAGAGCTATTGAGATATCATCATCAGAATCACGATTTATAAAACTTTGAAACCCATTGTCGGTGACTCACGTAAGTAGTTATTTAATTTTAGGCCAAATTTCGAAAAAATTGCACTAAAACGCATCAATTTCTTTTTTACAAAATGAACATTTCACCTTCTTTAAGAAAAAGAACGGGAGGAGCAATTTTAATTGATGTTTTTATACGCATTATTTTTAATCACGCATTTAGTAAATAAGTAATCACCATTTAATTTCTTTATGAAGGAGGAGAAATAAAATCACTTCGCATAAGATTTTGGAATAAATTTTTTTGAGCTTATTCATTTGATCTTTATTACAGAATTCTGATTGGTTTCTAAAAAAATCATTAAAAAAACCCCGCATCATTTCAAAATTTATTTAAAATTTTTCGATATGTTATCATACATTGGGTTCGTCTTGAGCATTCGTTAAAAAATTCTATGCAAACTAACTAAAGACTGATGAGTTTTATCTTAATAATTCACAGGTGCGGAGAGAACGGGTACTTTAACAAGTAAATAAAAATAAGTATTTATGTAAAGAATCGAGAATTTAAAATAAAAAATTCATTGTTGCTTTGAAATCTGACATTTTTGTTGATATTTTCTCTTAATTTTATTAACAAAGAATTTCTCATGAAACATTTTTTCTACAAAAAGTTTTCTTAATTTTTTTTTCTTCACAAATTCGTAATTTATCGAAAATAGGATGAAATCAATGAATCAATGAAATAAAAAAGAACGAAGTCCGGAATTTTTAGTCTAAAATTATTGGATAATTTACTCTGCCATAGATATTGATGTACCTAAGGAAGAATATCGGTACATTTCCGAAAATTTCCACTTTATATGCAACGATTAACAATGGTTATCATGACTAATAGTACTATGCCCAGAGCTAATTACTAATGTTATACTTTGTAAGAATGTAATTAAATATCAAAACGAAATTATGCTAAAGTAGATCTATGCAAATGTATTCAAATTTTAATCTAAATCAACTTTGTTTCATAAAATATCAATTGCCATAATGCCAACTGAATATTACAAATAAGTAAAATATAACAAATGTAACATAATTAACTACTTAGTTAACTACCTTAGTTATTACATTAATTGTAATAGATTACAGTTAAACGTTCTCCCAAATTAAAGTTTCGTCTCTGTTATGGAAAAGAAGGATCAATGACTCCTCTCTTCCTTTTTTGATTTGACGTGGAACCATCCATTTGAATGCGTCTCCATTAATGACTTCCTCTATCGAGTAAGAATTTTTGAAGAGGCAGTTTTCATCGTTTGTTAATGAGACTCAACTGCATAACTTTATATAGCTTTATTCCTTGTATTAAACCAGTGGTATTAACTTTTTTTAACTCACGGGACCCCTAGAACTTGTAGGTACTTTCGTGGAACCCCTAGAACTGGAAAGTATTTTCGTGGAACGCTATTTCAAACACATACTTCGAAGAATATATCTCATAATAATATATAAAATACATCTACATGCTATAGGAACTTTATGCAAAGACAAAAAAGCATTGCATTTATTATTTAATAATTCCAATATAATTATTTAAAAATAATTTACTCATTAATAATATTAATTTGTGATTCAAGTGTCACCTATCTATGCATTATATTTAGTAACTAGACATGTGCTTGCTTTTTTTCGCACGAACTGTCAAAGTCTAGTCTATTGGAATTAAATGCAATCGTATTATATATTCTGAATCTAATTTGTTTTTATATTTTGTTTTTGTAGCCACTTACGTTGAGATATATATTTCACTTAAACACAATGACATTAAAATATTTATAGCTATATGGGAAATTTTGTGTATTTTGCATGAGAATTTGTAACCGAAAATTTAGAAGCTGTTCTTGCTTAAATTTAGATTTTCTCATCAACTCTGTTGATATGTTGTTTCCCTTCCTTCATTACAGGAATTGTTTTCCACAAATGTGAAAAGGTGTGTTTTTCATTGGAAAACTATTTACTTTTGCAAGGCATTGTGCTAACTAACGATTGTAAAATTATCTCGTGGAACCCGACACAGTAAACAGCAAAATAAAACGCGCTTTTTATCTTTATATATATAAAGATATATATATATATATACATAAAAACGCGCGCGTTTTAGTATTCTTTCATTATGTTATAGTAAAAGTTTAAAAAGTATTGTAAAATAAAGTTATTATACATACATAAAAAATAAGTTTTTTTAATGAATAGGGGATGAGCTTTATATACTTGTAACTATACAAACTTCTTAGTGAATAAGAATCCATTTAGCACATACATATTTATTTCTTTTAGATTTTTTTATTGTGACTCGTGGAACCCCTGGCTATGCCTTGGGGAACCCCAGGGTTCCGTGGAACACAGTTTGAAGACCACTGTATTAAACGGATGAAAATCACCCACTTCCTCAAATTTAAATTTTCTGTTTAAAAAAATTGAGGCAAACCAAATAAATAAAATGAAGGACAAATTATCCGTGAGAAAAGAAGGAAACTCCAAAGAAATATTTTTTATAATATTCGGTCTGTAAATAAATAATTCTGAGTTGGTTTCTTGGAAAGTCTTGGTCCTTCAATCAATTGGCTCTCCAAATCATTTGCAAAAATTTTACTCTCAAAAACTTGAGCGGTTTTAGAATACAGTTACTAGAAATTTGCAAATAACTATTCACAATTATTCATGCATAAAACACAAATTTAATCTCGCAACTGTTAAATATTTTTCAGAATTTCCCTCACATCGTTATGAAAATTCTACAGTTACAGTTTAACATTTTAAAAATTTCTTCGTATTAAAAAACAATCAATATAGTAAAAGGATTAAACTAAAGTTATAAAACCAGCAGTTTTTGGATATTGATGTCAAAAGCAAAAGTACAAAATTATTGTGAAAGATATCCAGGAGACAGTTTAAAGCGCATTAATAATTCTTACATAGTTTTAATTACACATGGAATATAAAGTACAATGATTGAAGACGAGAAATTATTATTACGAGCATACCTGTAGTGAAATCACTATTGATTATTCGTATTTGTGAACATACACACAAACCACACAAAGGCGTCATAGCATCCATCCTCAAATAAAAATAACCATTTACGATTTCATTAAAAAAATTTGAATTCTTTTATGCAGAAATTCTAATTGTGTACATACTTTTTCTTCGATACAAGCAATTACTACTTTCTTAAAATGTATGTATCATAAAACGCTGAGAAGATTTCTGAGAAAAATTTGAAACCAAAATACATTTAATTTTCGATTGAAATATGTGAGAAAATATGAGTATTATGCGTGTAAAACATGCACAGAAACAATTTTATAAAAAGAAAGTAATTAATTTGATCCATCTTTTTATAATTACATATAACAAGAAAAAACAGTAACAAATATTATTTATAATACGAGCACAATTGTGCGTGCTTTTCAAGTTCTTCAACTACATAGAAGGGGAAAAGCCTAAGAAGTCACAGAGATATAAACGAATTTATTCCATACGACGAATTTAGAGGTATTTTAACAATTTACATATTTATTTTAATATAAAGTGAAATTTAAAATTCTTATAAACCTTCTTCGTCTTAATAGACTTGAACCTTTATTTTCCGAAAATATTTAAGGAATGCTACGAATACCATCACAAAAACAACTTTTATTTCATTCGTGATACATGATTTAAAGTAAAACTCATCTGACACCGACAAAAGTTCAGAAAATTTAGTTGCTGATATAGTTTTTTTTAATTCGGTTTCACTCTTAAGCATGTTCATTTGAAAACCTCACCCCGAATATTTATTTCTGACAAAGTTAAAATGTTTGGCCTACATTTCTAGAAATGTATCGCATAAAATGTATTTCTCTTCCAAGTATGTGAAATGCCTATATCAAAAAATAAGGCCATAGGTAAATAAAAAAAAAAATGCACTCGAGCTTAAAACCACAGAGAGATTTCGGTAAGAAATTATATATGCCACACAAACACACCTTGTGTGTGGTGTCTGAGAAACACTACAACACCGATAACATAACTAAGTGCTCCAGAGATTCGCAAGACACTTTTTTTTCCTAAAACTTGGATTCTGCAAAAGAATATAATTTCGAAAGTTTTATATCGCAGTAAAATACTAAAGGTTGATAAAATCCAAATCAAGAATCATTATTTCGGGTATATATATATCTATATCTATCACAGTCTCGTACACAAAGGGAGGGTCTGCCACACCCAAGGGTTGAAGAAAGAAACGACCCGCATGCCGTTGACCCCTCCGGGAAAGAATCTAAACCTGGAACACCCATAAAAAATTCTTTCAAGAGCACCTATACTTCAAGAAAGGTTAAAAAAAGGACCGCTTATACATTACCCAGAAAAGTAAACACTTAGAAGAAATATGATGGCAATCTTTTTTTTTTTAAATTTTTTTCGTTGGATTAACGATGCGTCATAGTAAAATCGATTATTAAACGTGTTAACCAAATATGTATTAAAATATGTGTAATGTATCAAACTGTAAGCAATAAAGAGCGAAAATTGTTTTAACTGAAAAAATGTACTGTATTGCTGTTACAGTACAAATGGTAAAAACAGATCAAATGGCCAGATTCGTCAAATCCGTAAATTGTGATCCGTTTAGTATTTTTAGTTTTAAAAAATGTGAAAAAAGTAATTATATGTTTTCCTAAAAACTTACTGTGAGTTATATATTTTTGTCGAATGATGAAAGAAAATTAAATCACAAAATTGCAGTTAAAAAACTTAGTCACTTATTTACACTTAGTTTGTGTCGTAATGCGAAGCAACACGAGAACGGACCTATTTGAATCACAGTCAAGTGACAAGGACGACACCTGAACTGACTTAATATTTCTGTATTATAAATCAGGGGTCTTCAAGCTTTTTCGATTCACAGAATTCTTAGAACTATAAGTGGTTTTCGGGGAACCCCCCACACATTCCCCTATCCCTTAGAATATTTCTTTAAATAATATTTAAAGTAGATCAACATGTTATAGGTTCTTTATAGGTTATGCAGTTTTTATTAAAATTTGTTAACATAATATTAATGTAATTTACTTACACATTAATAATATTAATTTGTGATCCAAGTGCCACCTACCCACGCTTACATTTAGCTACTGGGATATGTACTTGCATTTTTTTACAAAAACTATCGAAACTTAGCCTTAGTGAAATTATTTGGATAGTTGAAATTATTTGGATAACCCAGGATAGCAGACAACAGAATATTCACAATCTAGTTGGTTCACATATAAAGAAAATACGTTTTAGTACCATTATATTAAAATAATTTGAAAAGTATTACAAAATAAAGTTATATATAATGTAAAAATAAAATTTTCAGCTTTAATGAGTATGGTAAACATTAGAAACTTGTGGTTACAGAAACTTCATAGAGAATGACAGGTTCATTTTGCATACATATTTATAAGTTTCCTTTAAATTTTTTATTGTGAGTCGTGGAACTCCAGGGTTCCGTGGAACACAGTTTGAAGACCACTGCTATAAATAATCTACAACCGGATGTGTACAAGCATTGACTAAAATATTAAATAAACGGCTTCAATCGAAAAAAATGACGATTAACAATAAAATATATAAGATAAATAGGGAGCATGATAACTACACAAATGAATCCTTTTGTTCATGTTTCAGTTTTTTTTTAAAATACCTTAATATTAACTTCAAAAAAAGTGTTTATGGTATATTGACAAGAAATTTAATTCAGAAACTCATACGACATTCTTAAGCTTGAACGCAAGAGTATTAAATCCACTTAACTTGGATATAAAATATTCAAAAACAACAAAAAGGCAGGCAGTAATTTATATCATTCTCTCTGGCAAGCCCATAATGGGCCTTCCTGATGTATGAGGGATAGAAAGAAGGATAAGGAGTATATATTTCAACTTATTCCTCGGCATTATCATAAAAATACAGTCCAGTGCAAAATGATTTGGGGGCCCAATACAAATACAAACGATAATGGTAACATCAATTTAAACGAATGACGTCCGATCAGCCGTGTCTACAATGTCTCGAGCTAAGCTATAGTAAGGAGTTTAATGGTGGCTATTTGCGATGCAATGTGGGGAGCGAGAGTTCATAATGGTCCATCGATAGATGGCATTGACTTCTATCCGGCTAAAACTTCCTTACCACGAGGCGAGAAGATTATGGTCGTCCACATGCCGATAATCGTCTTATCTAGGAGAGGCGATAAAATGTGTCTTAGCAATTTGTCATTTGATGAACAAGATTAAGCAGTGCGAAGAAACATCTTTCTTTTGATAGTAAGCAGCTTTGGAACAGCTTAAACTAGCTAATTCTTTTTTTACTACCACAATATATTTTAATAAATATCTACATTAGACACACACACACACACATATAATACCTTAAATTATTTATTTATGCTACATCGAATATCTCTTAACATCTCCGAAGCTTTTTAAAACAATGTCACATAATTAAATTATAAAATAATATACTTCCCGTTACACACAAATAAAAGATAAATCTCTTAAATTAATGAAGATTGATGCTTGAAAACAAAACAAGAAGTCAAATTCAAACATTGAGTACAAATACATTCTACCAGTAATATAATATTTTGGAAAATAAAAAAAAAAGAGAGAGAAGTCAATGTGTGTATACAAACTATTTTTTCACACAGAGAGTAATTTCTCACACAGATACAAAGGCTGTTTACGTCACTGTCTGAATTTACAGCGTGTTAATACAGGAATGTCAATGAATATGTGTTTAAATAATTAAAAATATTTACAAAAAAATATTGAAAAACAAATTTTGCAGTCATTGTTTGTGTTAAATATACATTATATTGACGTGGAATGTAAATGGTCCTTGTTTAAAAAACGAAGGGTTCGAAATTGGGATATTTCACAAATTCCAGTTACTTTTCCATGAAGTCTGTCGTTCAGAACAGTGGAGGTTGCCCCGCATTAAATCAAAAATCACGTGATACGGTACAGGTGTTAGGAGGGTGAAGTACCAGTTCACACAAGTGTCATTTCCGTCATTTGACCGTGATTAAGAATAATGAGGTTCATTGCTATTAACCCATTAAGTAACTTTTTTGGCGGCGTTCATCAAACAAAGTCAAATTCAAATCTTAGGACGAATATCGACACTTACATGCGTTAGTTTTTAGTGCAGGGGTGGCTAAGCTTTTTGGTAAGAGTGGCACTATCTGATGATAAATCATTACGCGAGCCACTTCTAACTTTTTCAACAAACAAAAAGATATAAAAAGGTGAAAAAAGGTTTCTTATTGGCTTATGGAACTTTTACACAAATTGCGTATTTTTTTATACAAGTCTAAGTAGTGAAAATTTAAAAACGATATAGTAAATACTTAGGTTTTATTGTTAATAAACTTTTTTAGGTATGAA
The DNA here is from genome assembly GCA_019973955.1 of Trichonephila inaurata madagascariensis. Lineage (NCBI taxonomy): Eukaryota > Metazoa > Arthropoda > Arachnida > Araneae > Nephilidae > Trichonephila > Trichonephila inaurata. The sequence goes on from BMAV01013252.1 coordinate 166,799, forward strand.
ATAAAAATGAGTAACTTTAAACATTTCATTCTAATTTACTATTAAACAGACAGAATTGCTTAATGTGTCTTTTGAGTTTGTAGTTTTTTACCAAGTTATCTGCATTAAGATTAGTTTTTGAAGATGTTAACAAAATTAGATTGCTTCAGGTGTATAATATCAGTTAATTTTGAACGATATTATGATTTTATTATGCTCGTAATAGAAAAAAATTTGTTCACAAACATGCGTTGATCCAAAACTACAACAATATCTGACAGCCAAATCGTGTAAATTTGAAAAATTGCCTGTCGGTTCAAATTTTCAAAATTCAATATAGGTTAGATCAGTGCTCCGCAACCTTTTTATCGCTGCGGACCGGTCAACGTTTGATAATTTTACAGCGGCCCGCTGAGGGTGCGACACGTTGATTGTTTATATTTTAGATTGTTTTAATTTAACAATTTTAATTTAGTTACATTTAAATCTGCCTTCAGAATAAAATATAGTTACACCAAAAATGAATTAAAAAATTTTAACGTGGAATATAAAGTGATATGATTTCCGTGGAAAGTTGCGCAAATCCGAGAGACATGCACCACTTCAAATAAAATGGCAATAGTTTAATGTTCTTTATGCGGCCCGGCACCATTTGATCCACGGACCGGGGGTTGCGGATCACTGGGTTAGATTACTTGAGTTGAAATAAGTTCCATATATTTGACTTTGCGTTTAGTATGGTGCTGTAGGTTAATAATTCCGATTTGGATTTCAGGTGGGTAACAATCGACGTCTTGTAGAGAATTTGAAAAAGAATTTATGAAAAGACCAGCAGTTTTTTTACCATTTTGAAAATCATCCAACCTAGTACTGAATGAATCCTTTAAAATGAACGTTAAAATTTTAAGTCTATTATAGCGCGGAGCATTATTAACTTTGGGTGATAGTTTCTGCATTATTGTAAAACGTGATAATCTTTTTCTTCAAAATAGAGACAAAAGATGCAAAAGTTTGCTTACGAAACGTACACGATCAACCAGGATAGGAAAAATACATTCTTTCCATGTTTCTCTGTAATCTCAAATTTAAATTATTTAAATGTCCCATATTATCGGTAAGAAAAACTTAATCCCACTGCCAGTATTCATTCTTGAATAGCAAGCACTCACCAGGCAATTCATTGCTTACTAGATATTTTAAGACACGCTCTCTCAAATTAAAAAAATTTCGAGTGCACATTTCCTTTGCAAAGCCAGCGCACACAACAATGAAGGAGTATTCTTTACATGATTTTCTATTGTAATTCTATTGTAATTAAAAGTGCTTAAAATAAATGTTGAGGTGTTTTGTCTGAGACAACCGCATTTTTTCAATAAGTTTTCGCGCATTAATGTCACAACTCCGGCGAGCCACAATGTGGCACGCGTGCCGCAAGTTGGCCACCCCTGTTTTAATGTAAAAGCAGCTGATATTTAAAAAAAAAAAATCAAAACTAAAATTTGCAGGAAAATAGAAAGAATTTATTAAGGAAATAGAAGGGATTAAAATTACAAATGCGTTTTATTCTTAAAGAAATACACGAAAAAATGCGATAGTTTAAAAAGCTCACACCGAATCTTATATAAATACTGTAGCATAGTAAAATGAAAAAGAAAATAATAGATTCGTATTACTATAAGACAGTTTTTTACAGCTGAAGAAAGAAATATTTTTTAAAAGGTCTGTCATGGCTTTATTTTCTATATGTAAATATAAAGAATAAAAGTAAAAATTAATTGGATTAAAAAATATATAAAAGTAAAAGAATTGCATGGTACAAAACGCAAGTTACGCCGTATATCCTTTTAGTAAAAATCAACGTTTCACTAAACATTATTAATTTTAATGAATAAGCAGAAAAGAAGTATTTTAAGTCACAAAAATCTAGATCAGAAATTAATTCAATTTTTTTACGTAAGATTCTGTCAAAAAAAATTCATTCGAAATTGAGATGCTATTAAAGATTTAATATCATTTTTAAAACTAAGTATCATAGAAAGGTTTGGAACTTTATTATAAGTAAAACTTTGTACTCTTTTAATATAAAAAAAATATTAGCTAAAAGAACATGAAATTAAAAATATTAAAGGAAACAAGTTTATTCGCCATAAAACTGCAACACTTGGAAAAAAGACAATCCCCCATCATATATATACTAACTGTTACCTACTCACTTCGCTGAGTATTTCATTATGTTATCCGACAATTGTTCTTAAACTATTGATATTTAAATCCATGCAATTGTAATTAAAATACTCTTATACTCTCTCTCCTCGTCTCTTTATTTTAAAATGGACAGTACTTGAATTTCTAAAATGAAAGTATGTTTATCTTTTACGCCCCCGTCCCTCCCCCCTTGGGAATTGATTTCCACAAAACCTGTTCTTAGTGGATTTCTGCTCAACAAAAGAAACATACTGACCAAAATTTAGAAGGAGGGTATTGCTAATACTTTTTAAATTCAATGATATAAAAAAGAATTGCATTTTTCTCTAGAAGTCAGAGGGAAAAATTACAGCGAAATCTCATAAAATTTCAGAAAAGTCAAAACAGTTATTAAAAAGTGAAAGGAAATGAAAGAACAGGTGCTTTTTTTACTGTATGTATTTATTTAATTTTTAACATTTCCGGTTGCACATTTTTGTCGACTGAGAGTTCGTTTAGCACGGCCAATATGATTCTTATTTTTTTTCCTACTTTGTTCCTTTTGCAGTCATGATTAAATAATGAAATTGAATATTTCATATGTGACATCTTTTTTTCCGTATCTCATCACATCGTCGAGTGGGTTCTACATATTATGCCATCCCCTTTTATTGTGTAAATATTTATTTGGATATACAAATCATGAACCCGCAAATCCCCCTTTAGAATCCTATGACACTACCAAATAGAATTATCCTTCCAAATTTGAAACTCATCATATTCTTTAATTTCGACTTTTATGGTAAAAAGCGCATCAATAGAAGAATTATTAACTTGTCACGTGACAACAAAAATGAATGTTGCTATTGAATGATTATTACCGAAGAACTTCACAATCAGCTAAATAGAAAATGAGGTAAAAACTATTAACACAGAAAAACTTGATGACCCCAATATATTTTTTTTTTCAAATTAAAAAAAATATATATATTACATCAAAAAAATGATTATTTGGTCATTTTAATGAAATAGAGGAATTATTCATAATGAGATAGGATCGAAATTAAATTCACAGCCAACGACTTTCAACATAAAATTGCAAATTTTCGAAATCTCTGAACACGCGATTTCTACCTCAAAGCCTCGAAAGTAAAGTGCATCGCCCTGGACGGGACCTTTTCGAGCGGACGGATGCAGTCCATCATGCCATTGCAGCCGGCCACGTGGGAACGCTTACGCTCATCGTTTACCACGCTTTTTCGTCCGCCGACCATCGTAAGACGTCGGATGGTCAGAAGAGTAGAATAACGTTTTCTTCGCAAAATAATGAAAACAAGACAAGAGTAAGCCTATAAAAGTTGCCGCATTTAAATACTGATTGACGCATTCAATAAAAACAAGGGTTTTCAACTTTTATTTATTTTTGTCGTGGATCTCTAAACCGCACCTCCCCATGCAAACATTTGTGCTGTTAAAACAAGTATTTATTTGTAAGACAATAAAAGCTAATAATTAAG
>BMAV01013252.1:204060-253696 GCA_019973955.1 Trichonephila inaurata madagascariensis
TTTTTTCTCATTAGCAAGTAATGAGAATAACCTATTTAGTACTGAATATAGAAAGCGAAATATGGTACGCATTTTACATTTATTCTATAAATGCGCCATTTTTTTTAGCATGTAATGAGAATAACCCATTTAGCACTGAAGTCTCGTCAATCATACTCATAGAGTGATTATTTCGTCAGATTTTGAATTAAAAAAAACAATATACAAACTTCTATTTATTTTACGATTTGACTATCGTCGATGTTTCAGCTAGGCGCAATTTAATTATTCGTCCAACTGAATTCAAGAAATATCAATCAAAACATTTCCCGTAAACAAAAATAATTGCTGAGACAAGACTGTGAAAGATGTGAAAGGAAAAAATATTTATACTCTTCCATCCGTGAAGTGCGTCTGATGCATTGCCAAGAATTTTTCTCGTGACTCGAGAGAGTTTTGTTTCCCTCTATTTTCTACTTTTTAGCACCTTTTTTTCCCTTTCCCTAAAAGTTTTACGAGAAAGAATTTTTTTATAAAGTGAAAAACGAAAAGAGAGCCCGAGGCAGAAATTGTATTCACAGTTTTGCACCTAAACACTAATTCAACACTTTGTTTACAAACGTAGTTCCGTTTTATTTGTGATTTAGGTTTAATTTCTTGAATATTGTAAGGTAGATCGCGAGGCTCAAGGATTTTATGCAAATCAGTCGCTACGAGCAAGACAGTTAGTTTTTCAGGAGCATTGGAAATTTATTGTCGAAAAAACAATCCTTGAAATACAGGATACACTACTCAAATTGGCAGAGTAAATCGTAGTACGTTTTCACACGCTCAGATACAACTATTAGTGTCTAAAACACAAGTATGTTTAAAGATTATTCACAAGTACTTGCTCATTCTATTCAACAGCGCAATCACTAATCGACTCTTCACGGTCAAATCAATACCAACTAATCTCTAGTCAAAACAATACGAACTCAGTTTCGGCGAGCGCCATCCTATTTATAGGCCTCACGGTTTTTTCTCGAAAAATCCGCTTGCGTTATAGATCGTGATATTAGTAGATTTCTCCACTTATCACCAAAAATGATGCCAACTTAGCTCTATCGCCAAGATTTCGCCGTTTCCATAGAATCGCAATTATAATGTTGTAACGAGTCCATTCGCGTACCTCTTACTAATCCTCTTGGGGTAAAACTATTTCTTTAAATATTAATCAATTGAAAACTTTCTCCCGAAGAAGAAGACGTGACTTATGCAAATCAAGGCTTATATGAAAGCATTAACTTTCAGCTTCGGGAGAGATAAAGGTTAGGGGCAAAATGACAGGAGTTAGTGATTAACGTAAATTAATAGAAAGCCAGTGGAGACTAGTTCGTAGATTGTTTGCTTAATATTTAAGGTTGACGATTTGATCCATTAGTTGTTTGAATTGGAATAGTATCGGATAGAAGTAGATTAACTTAGAACGTAATTTCATGTATTTAGAAGATAAATTTCTAGGACGTGTCAAGAGTAAGTGATTCGATTTTTAATTAAATATTCAATGATCTCATCAACTTCGCTTTTTCTCCCATATTTATCTAAAGGTGCATTTCCTAACTTGGGTTGTTAGTTTGTTGAGAATTGTTAATAAATTGTATTTGTTTTGGCTATGGGTAATCTTCCTTTTAACTCTCGTACCTGATGGATGGGACAACCCATCCATTACAATGTAAGGAACACGGTGTTGCTTACGAATATAACAATTTTAACGTCAAATAAATACAGATCCAGATATAAATTATTTACAATATTTTATAAACTCATTACACAAAATTCGTAGCAATATAAACGTGTCAAACTAAAGCACTGATTACCCTAAAACGACCGTTCCACCACTCAGAAAGTATTGAAACAGATCATATCGTGAAGAACGCCTAGAAAGAACTAAGAGCCTCTAAAAAAAACAGCAAAAGTTTTTAAAATAAGACGGCACATAGATTGCAGACATTTGCTGCCCAGAATTGAGCAATACAAAAGACTCCCGATTAAGCGCTCCCACGAGAATAATTTTGCCAAAAATTTTGTTTTAATTTAAATTGATTGATGTTGGTTGCAGAGTTTTTATACCATAATTCATAGGATTTAACAAATCTTGCATTGTTTAATCCTATAGCAAAACTTTTAATGTATAAAAAATTATGTAAATACATAGGAGATTTTTTTTAGTGTTTCGCATAAATGTAAACCGAGTAATACATTCATCATTCATTTATTGGTCTTAAAAGACATCATAAAACTAAAAGTATATATATGTACGCGATAACAAAAAATTGTATCTGCTAATAATTTCAAAATTAATGCATAAAAAACAAGCATTCAAGATACGTTGAAGTTAACTTTTCACGGGCATCTTAAGAAACCAGAATCACGTGTGGCAATAGAACGGTTACAAATTTAATTACAATTTAACTTTTTTTTAAGATTACGTCGCACTGTGAAGCAACACAAGAACCATTGGCGACGGGCCTTGTAATTTTAAACCTCGGTCAATTGACGACGGTAACACCTGAGCTGACACCCCACCCCCTTTCATCAATCTCCCAAACAACGCCAATGAGAGAAATTCGAGCCTCGACTGATCTAACGTGCATCAGCCACTCTATACGCCACGCCGGATCTTCAATAACATTAGAACCCGCGACAGCGTCAGCCACGAATTCATGCCCTTGACCACGTGGCTACTGTGGCGCCTGAAAAGTTAAGCTGCATTCACACCAAGGCTGTCAACGTCGAGCGTTGAGCGTCTAGCCAAAAAGAGACTTCATTTCGCCCCCGACGAAGTCTATGATTGGCTAGACGCTCAAAGCTCCACAAAGACAGCCTTGGTGTGAATGCAGCTTTATGCTTATGAGCCCCAATACCCCCAATGTTTAAGTAAGGTCGCAAGTTTGACTCCTAATTCAACGAAACATTGAATGTATGTGAAGTACTGAAATCGAAGGCCTTCAAATGGAAGTTCCAAGAGAACAGATGCGTACACAAACCTTTTTAATGGAGGGGGAGGGGCATATGTTGAAACATACACATGTTGACGAGAGAGTTGAGATGTAATGTCTATTGTGACATCGTAAAGGGTAGCGTTAACAGTCACGCAGCCAATTGCCAAGAGACATTTTATTTCTGGATTAAATAATTAAAAATTATAATTTTAATATTACAATATTAAAGAATGCAGCCTTCCGCTGTGGAAAAAGGTCTTGTTCAAAGCTCATTTCAGGTATGCCCAGCCGTTGCACCGCTGATTCAAGAAATCCATAGTTCACTATTCGCCGAAGTTCTTTAGCCGGTAAAATTCATCCGTAGGTCCTTGAGCGCGTCTGCGTCCGCAACTCAAAATTTGGAGAGTGAAGATTCCATCAATTCATGGAGATCGATAAGTCGAGAAAGTTTTTCTCTCCAATTCCAAGCCGACCCCTTTAAACTTCAGGGGCGAATCGCTCTCACACCCCTTATTACCTCTCATTGGCCGGTGCCACACATTTGCACCCGGCTCTCCCGATCGTAATCCCACTGCATTGATGCGTGTGAACAATCGGCTGACACATTTGATCTCTATTCCGAAACGAGCTTGTACCCAACATCTGGAGGCTATAGTTCGTCCTGTCATGTTTTCACCGAGTGTACGTCTTTCACTAGCCTTGCCGCTAGTATTCTCTTTTTCAGGTTGGCTGTGTCCATACGTATGAAGGGAACCCAACACAAAGGAATTATAATTCGTAGCTTCCTTCCCAATGAGCGTTTGAACTAACAGTCGTCAGTAAGGCGGGAAAGAAGAAAGGGAGTGGCGACTTCAAAGACATTTTTCAAAACAGTTCCCTCGTAATATGCTCCCGGCGTAAGGGGCGAACCACCGGTGTCTTTTATGGAGATACAATATCCCATCTGGACAACTGACCCTCCATACGTCAATTTTGAAATGCATAGATAGGGAGAGTTCTTCTATTGAGCCGACGTTACACTATGCTGAAAATTAAAAATATGTTGGCATCACATGAGAGGTGAACTCCCAACCCTCCCTCTTGTGTGCAGTCACTCTGAGTGGTGTATACAGTACCCAGTGGTCCCGGATTCATGCCTAGTGAATTCGAATCCTAGTGTCACTGAAGACCCACCGTGCAGAGGAATAGATGTACTTTAAATCTTTAGTGGCTTAAACTCCTCCCGTAGGCACAATGTGGTAGTTTGGAAAGAGGTGGCTGCCAGCTCAAGTGTCGTGCTCGTCATTCTACCGGGGCACAAAATTGCAAAGTCCGACATCAGTGGCCTTAGTGTTGCTTTAGAATGCGACGTCAATCAAAAATAAATAAATAAATAAAGCGGCAGGGAGAGAGAGGGTCGTCTCTGAAGGTGCATTAGGTGCCGCGGTAGCCTAGTGGTCAAAGTAACGGACTAGTGGCCGGCGTGTCATGAGGTCGAGCCTAGTACCGCTTGAGACCCGCCGTGTAGGAAAGCGATGCACGTTAAATCTGACGAGAGCTGAAACGTTCTCCTTTTGTGTGGTGTGGAAGTTAGAAGAGAAGGGTTCCAGCTCAGGTGTCCTCGTCACTTGACCATGGTTCAAAATTACGAGGTCAGTCGCCAAAAGCCCTCGAGCAGCTGAATAGTGCAACGTTAATATTCACTATAAGAGATAAACATTTACTTCTATAAACCTTGTTTTTTCCCCTCGAGGAATAAATGAATTAAAATTATTAAATGAATTAAATATATATATATATATATTTCGATCAATAACTATATTAATAATGAATTTGCGATAAACTATTTCACAAAATTTTAAAAAATATTTAAAAGGGAAAAAAATATTTTGAAAGTAACATGCTTCTGAAAAAAACGTGAAACAATTCATTTTATTTATTCTTAAAAGATAAATCTTTTACAAGAGGATATACAATTTTTATTTTAAACAAAAAATTTGAGAATTTTTTTTGTTCAAGAGCACCTCAACGATCAATTTATATTACCCAAAGCTTTTATCATCGCCAAAGAATTCAGCCTTTTTTTTTTTAATATCGTATCGTGTGTTGTTTTAAATCGATTTTAGTGGGAAAGTTGTTGACATTACAGAAAACTTGTAACAGATTGATTCGAGCGATTTCGAGCACGACATGTTTTTTTCCCTCGACTTGTTAGTCGTCGATAAAGATAATATTATCTTTCAGCGAAAAAACGTTGACTTTACAGCTTTCGATTCGATTTTCGTAGAAAAGTATTTTCTGGTTTTATAGCACTGAGAAACATACTTTTTCACTCGAAAAAAGAAATGTTTGGTGAATTGATTGCTTATTAATGTCACGCTTAGAAGCAAGATGACAGCTATTGGTAACGGATTTCGTAATTCTAAACCACTAATCTGATAATAAGGACGACACCTGAGCTTGTAAGCTTCTCTCCAAACTTGTGCACCACGAGAAGACTTCCCCCTCCAATGAGATTGTATCTTAGCAACTTAGCCTTGACAGACACGGCAAGTTTTCAAATGTGAGAGCCACTTCATGGTGGCGCCAACTAGTGGCGGCGTCGTTACCAAATTTGGACGTTTGAATAATTTTTTAATTCAAGTTCTCGTCGGATGCTAATTATTGTCCTGATTTAATTTTGTCGACAGTACTAGAGCCAAATTGATACTCAAGGCATCTTTTACATGCAACATAATCATAAGAAGACTTAAGCCTTCACAAATTTAGCGTGCATCAAACTCTCTACTCGATGAGTCTTTAATGGCATCAGAACTCGAGCCCAGACACGATGAAATAAAATAAATATATGGTTTGATATAGAATAGAAAAACAAGAAATATTTTACAATACAAAAACATCAAAAATTATTTTAACATATATTTTAGTGTTAGTAAAAGCAGTATCCGGCAAGATATTTACGAATGAATCATTTCGCAGGATAACATTAATTATTATATAATGCAATATTTATGCAGGAAAATATTATGCATACAAATAGGTAATATCTTTTTAGCCTTATAACAAAAGTTGTTCATACCGTAGGGAAATCTATTAATTTATGCAGATATATAATATAGTTAAAATTTATACATTAAAAGGTATCTGACTACGTTCGGAACCGTGATTTTAAAAAAGCGCATAAATGGACAATGTTCAAGATATTTAGTGTCACTTAGATTAGAATACATGTATAAAATTGTTTTAAGGACACATTTTGACAAAAAAAATTATTTAAATACAATATTTCGGGAAAAAATTAACTTCGAATAACCTTTTTTCAAAATGTTTTCCTTTTGTGAAAAATTCTTCTATTATAATAATATTTTGCCTGTCTATAGCTCAGACCTCTGTACAGAGGATCAACTATGATTTTTGAAAAATTCACATTATTTTCAGAGTTACAAACCATTGAAATAATTATCGGCGTTTTTTTTTCTTAAAATTTCTCCCTCTGTTGTCGTAAGACATGGATAAACCCACTTCTAAACTATATATTTCAAAAATTCTAGTTGAGCCTCTGTACAGAGGTCTGAGCTATAGACAGGCAAAACATTATTATATAATAGAACAATTTTTAACAAAAGGAGAATATTTTGAAAGTGGGTCATTCTATGTTCATTTTTTGTCAAAATATTGCACTTAAATAATTTTTTTATTGTAATATGATTCTTAAAACAATTTTATATACATTTTCTAATCTAAGTGACACTAAATATAAATATTATCCATTTATAATACGCTTTTGCAAAATCACGGTTCCAACGTAGTCGGATATCTTAAAAACAATTGAGGGTACTTAGTACGTATACGTACTATTTATCGGTTATCCGATGCACTTAAGCAGGCCTTCCTTTATTTAGAAATGGAAGCAAAAAAAAAAAAAAATGCATCTTACCATAAACCAGAACAAAACCAAATTCATGTCAAGTACCAGTTTTAATGAATTTTATTTTGTAATAGAGAAGAGTACATATTTGTGAAACTGTTAATTGTGTTTCAGATATTTAGGCTCTGAGCTGAGCACACTCAATGACATAATCACAGAGGTTCGCAATAGAATCACTGCTGGCAACAGATGTTTTTATGGGCTTCAAATATATTTAAAATCTAATTTCGTCATCAGAAAAACAAACTTACTCATTTACAGATCATTGATCGGCCCATTCCCATATATGGTGCAGAAACATGAGCAATGACCGAGAAAGTGAAGTAGACTCTTGCTATTTTTGAAATAAGAGAGTTCTTATAAAAGTATTTTTGGAGGTTCAAAATGTGATAATATTTGGAGAAGAACCAATTTAGAAATTTATAAACTTTTTAAAGAACCTGATATTGTTAAATTCATTGCAATACAAAGGTTAAAATGGGCAAAACATCTGCCCTGCACCTAAAACTGGACGATATAATCGAGTCACAAAAAAAGATCTTTGTAACCAGACCATGTGGTACTCGAAAAAGAGAAAGACCAAGGCTCAGATGGGTCTCGATTGCCCAGAAAAAGATCCGAAAACTATTAATGTCAGAAACTGGAAAATTCAAGTCAAGAACAGGACAGTCTGGTTGATTGATTGAATATTAATGTCACACTGTTCAGCTGCACGAGGGCTTTTGGCGACGGACCACGTAATTTTGAACCATGGTCAAGTGACGTGGACGACACCTGAGCCGGCACCCCTCTCCTAACTACCACACCACACCAACGGGAGGACGTTTCAGCTCTCGACAGATTTAACGTGCATCGCTGCCCTACACGGCGGGTCTTCAGTGGTACTGGGCTAGAACTCGTGACAAGGCAAGTCACGATCCGATACCTATACCACTCGGCTACCGCGGCCACCAGGACAGCCTGGAATAGAGTTCTTAGGAAAGCCAAGGCTGTCGTGCCATTGAGGAAGGAAGGACATTGTTGTATTATACAGAAAATGCGTAAATTCTTTATATTTGGTTTTGTAAGTTCTTTTTATAATTCATGGTCTCCAGCTCAAGCCTCGACTCTTGGTAACATGTTTTTAATTGGCGATGTCTTTTCGTTTGGCGAAATTTGTCGACGGTATAAGACGTAAGTACTCAATTAGCTTTTTGTTTCTGAAATTCGAAAATTCTCAATGTTTTTAATTGTAAAATCAAAATAAAATTTCTTGGAAATAATTCCCAGACCTTATACGTATCTTTTGAGAATACTTCTGAGAGTTACAAGTTAAATCATACGCATAAAAATATTTTAGCACGTTTAATACTTTTAAAAAAAACTAAATGCGAACAGAATATGATATACACTTAAAGAAAGTATGTAATGCATAACAGAAAGAGTGAACTGCGTGATGAAAACAACGAATGGAAATTTGGATGAAAATAAAGCTAAAAAAACTTTCATATTGTAAGAAGAAAATAAAAGCCACGAAAGGGATTTGATTTCTTAAAAGTATATTTAAAGGTGCAAAACTGGTGAGAAAAAAAATTGTTTTTTTAACAATTTATATTTCAAAAAGCCACGTAATTTCTGAAACTTAAAATATTTTATTCAGAAATTTTGTAACAAAAAAAGAGGGCTTTTAATTTTTTTCTTCTTTAATATATTATGCTATAAAAAGAATTATTTCAACGAATATATAAAACAAACTAAAGAAAATTCTCGAGGTAAATCATAATTTAATTTATACTAAAGCAACGCCTTTTATAAAGCAGAGCTGAAATTTTGAATAATTCTTTTTCTTCCACGAAGAAAAATTCCACTAATATTGATGGTTTGCATAATAACGTGCGGAACATTTAGATTCTAGAAATGTTTCAACAAATATTCAAGTGTTTTCCTTTTTAACGAAAAATCAATTTATTTCCTTTTCTTAAAGTAGATTATATTCAAAACCAAAATATGGACTGAATTAAACAGAAAAAAAATCAAATATTTTAAAACACGGCGTGTTATCGCTATATGAATCAGGTGGCCGCGGATTGATTGATTGTTTGAATATTAACGTCGCACTGTTCAGCTACACGAGGGATTTTGGAGACGGACCACGTAATTTTGAACCATGGTCAAGTGACGTGGACGACACCTGAGCTGGCACCCCCTCTCCTAACAACCACACCACACCAACGGGAGGAGGTTTCAGCTCTCGACAGATTTAACGTGCATCGCTGCCCTACACCAGGTGGCCGCGGAAGACTAGTGGTTTTGGTCACAAACTCGTGGCCGCCGTGTCATGAAACAGAGCCTTAGTGCCACTAAAGAGCCGCCGTGTAGAGGGATTGATACACGTCAAAGCCTTCCCTTGGCGTGGTATGGCAGTTTAGAGAGGTGGTGCCGATTCAGGTGTCGTCCTCGTCGCTTGATTGACACTCAATAATAATAATCACAGGGCGCAATAGAATCCTGCTGGAAACAGATGTTTTGGGGGCTTCAAAATATATTTAAAAATCAAATTTTCGTCAAGAAAACATTTACCATTTAAATCATTGATCCCCCCTTTCCCCATATATGGTGCAGAAACATGCGCAATGACCGAAAAAAGTCAAGAGCTCTTGCTTTTTTTTGAAATAAGGGGTTCTTAAAAGGGGTTAAAAAATGTGATAATATTTGGAGGGGAAAATTTTATAAACTTTTAAAGAACCTATATTGTTAAATTCATTGCAATACAAAAGTTAAAATGGGCAAAACATCTACCCTGCACCCAAAACTGGACGATAATCGAGTCACAAAAAAGATCTTCGCAACCAGACCATGTGGTACTCGAAAAAAATTAAGACCAAGGCTCCAGGTGGGTCTCGATTGCTCAAAAAAAGATCCGAAAACTATTAATGTCAGAAACTGGAAAATTTAAGTCAAGAACAGGATAGCCTGGAATAGAGTTCTTAGGAAAGCCAAGGCTATCGCGTGCCATTGAGGAAGGAAGGACATTGTTGTATTATATAGAAAATGTGTTAATTCTTTATATTTGGGTTTTTGTAAGTTTTTTTTATAATTCAGGGTGTCCCCAAATGCCTGCGGACCTTAAAAATTAAATCTCCAAGCCCCAAAAAATATGTCCCTTTTATATCAGTTGGAAACAAAAAACATTTGTTCAGTGAAAATTTAAAACAAATGAATTTATTATTGTTTTCATTATTCTGCTGTTCAGATATAGATAATATAATAATGTTTTTATATATAATATAATAATGCAATGATCAAATAATGTTTAAAATATTACAGTTGTCTTTTTTTAAAATGTCGGCTTCCCGAATTGATCTTTCGTTTTACTCATTGTTGAAATTTGATGTGGTGTCATTCGCCCCCAAACGATTAAGTATATTGGCCTTTATCTTAATCTCCTAATATTTTTTAAAATTTAAAAAAATCTCACTGCCTTCTTGCTTTTGGGGACTCAAACGAAAAAAGGGGGAGAAACAAAATCCCCCGATAATCATGTACCATCCATAGTAAAGTATATGCATAATGCAACGGGAAATTTATTAAAAAGAATTTTTTATGAAAAAAACAAATGTAACTGATAAAATATAAATCTATTTTAATCTAAAGGACATTTCTATTGTCAAAAAGGATTTATTTTAAAACAAGAACAGGTAAAAGGTAAATACATTGTAGATTTATATATATATATATATATATATATATATATATATATACATATATGTATAAAAGTTACCCCTCAAATCAATTTCAAAATGAAAAAACTTTAAAAACCTAATATTTAAATTTTTTTAAAAAAGAGTCGGCGGGCCGCAACTTACGCACTGGAGGGCCACATGCGGGCCGCGTGTTGGACACCCCTGTTATAATTCATGGTCTCCAGCTCAAACCTCGACTCTTGGTAACATGTTTTTAATTGGCGATGTCTTTTCGTTTGGCAAAATTGGTCGACGGTATAACACGTAAGTACTCAATTAACTCTTTATTTCTGAAATCACAAAATTCACAATGTTTTTAATTTTAAAATCAAAATAAAATTTCTTGGAAATAATCACCAGACCTTATACGTATCTTTTGAGAATATTTCAGACAGTTACAAGTTAAATCATACGCATAAAAATATTTTAGCACGCGTTTAGTACTTTAAAAAAAAACTGAATGCGAACAGAATATGATATATACTTAAAGAAAGTATGTAATGCATAACAGAGAAAGAGTGAACAGCATGATGAAAACAACGAATGGAAATTTGGATGAAAATAAAGCTAAAATAAACTTTCATATTGTAAGAAGAAAATAAAAGCCACGAAAGGGATTTGATTTCTTAAAAATATATTTAAAGGTGCAAAACTGGTGCGAAAAAAAATTGTTTTCTTAACAATTTATATTTCAAAAAGCCACGTAATTTCTGAAACTTAAAATATTTTATTCAGAAATTTTGTAACAAAAAAAGAAGGATTTAATTTTTTTCTTCTTTAATTTATTATGTTATCCAAAGAATTATTTCAACGAATATATAAAACAAACTAAAGAAAATTCTCGAGGTAAATCATAATTTAATTTATACTAAAGCAACGCCTTTTATAAAGCAGAGCTGAAATTTTGAATAATTCTTTTTCTTCCACGAAGAAAAATTCCACTAATATTGATGGTTTGCATAATAACGTGCGGAACATTTAGATTCTAGAAATGTTTCAACAAATATTCAAGTGTTTTCCTTTTTAACGAAAAATCAATTTATTTCCTTTTCTTAAAGTAGATTATATTCAAAACCAAAATATGGACTGAATTAAACAGAAAAAAAATCAAATATTTTAAAACACGGCGTGTTATCGCTATATGAATCAGGTGGCCGCGGATTGATTGATTGATTGAATATTAACGTCGCACTGTTCAGCTACACGAGGGATTTTGGAGACGGACCACGTAATTTTGAACCATGGTCAAGTGACGTGGACGACACCTGAGCTGGCACCCCCTCTCCTAACAACCACACCACACCAACGGGAGGAGGTTTCAGCTCTCGACAGATTTAACGTGCATCGCTGCCCTACACCAGGTGGCCGCGGAAGACTAGTGGAAGACTTTGGTCACAAACTCGTGGCCGCCGTGTCATGAAACAGAGCCTTAGTGCCACTAAAGAGCCGCCGTGTAGAGGGATTGATACACGTCAAAGCCTTCCCTTGGCGTGGTATGGCAGTTTAGAGAGGTGGTGCCGATTCAGGTGTCGTCCTCGTCGCTTGATTGAGGTACAAAGGTACAAGGTCCGTCGCCAATAACCCTTTGGTTGTATTATAGTGCGACCGACATTATAATATAACATTCTCCCATTTAGTCTTGGGTGTAAGGGAAAGCTCTGTCGTTTATTTTTACTGAATAAATTTTTTTTATTTAAAATTTAATCTAAAATTGTACGTCGTTTGTTAGTTACAGCTGTCTGCCAACGTTCTGGCAGCTTATCTAACCCTGGAAAAGAAGTCCTCTGTTTTGGAGACAAAGTATTTTTCCCCTGCCATTTGGACACAATCACAATTTATACATTTATTTGCGTCAAGAAAGTTTTGCAGCGACCGAACAGATGATAATCAGATGGTACAATATGGGAAGTATAAGCTAGCAGAGGAAAGGTTTGTCAACGCGACTCTGCCTTTTTTGATGCGGCGTTTGCGTTGTGACATCTAGCGTTGTCGTGATGAAGAATCACACCCTTTCTGTTGGTCAAACATGGGGGTTTATGTTGAATTTCTTAATTCAAAACATCAAGTTGTGAACAGTAACGGCCGTTTAATTTTCTTTCAGCACACAATTCATAGTACAGTACACTATACCTTTGTTGTCTCACCAACAACACATAACTTTCTTCTGATGCATGCCAGCTTTGAATGTGGATGGCGGTGTCTTCCCTTAGTAAACATATGTTGTAGTCACCCATCCGGTATAGTGGTTAGCGACGCTGACTACTGTGACGTAGGGCCTGGGTTCGAGTCCCGGTGAAGACATGAATGTTTGTAAATGTATTGTACCTTCACAGCATGGGATACTCTAAACAGCCGTCCAGTCGCAAGTCCTCTCGTAAGATTGGTGGCAGAGGATGAGAGGTGGAAAACCCCTGACCCTCCCCTAGAGTGTTCTCCCTCAAAATTGGGGTGGAACCGAGCCAAATCGTACTGCCACCTTATGGTGCTCAAAGCTACGGCTAACGACAGGCGTCACTTAGCCCTTTACCATGATGAATTTCGAGGGCCTCGATCTGGCATTTGTCGATCAGGTGACATTGGTAACAACAACAATCCCCTTTTCAGAAATTTCTTCCACTTCTTCTCTTTGTCAGACAGATTTCTTTTCCCTCCGTTCAGCCAAGCGTTGTATGGATTTTTTCAAGTATAAACCCCTTTTTTCACCGAGGGATAAGATCTTTTTTTTTTTTCAAATTTCTATTTTCGATTAAAAATTTATAAAGCTAATCCAGTTTTGTTCTCAAGAAAACAGACAATGTACGAATTTATTATTAACCCTCCAAGCGGTCAGCACGCAAAATCCTGCCATTCTAGAGATGCTTCGAAATGCACCGCACGTATTTTTTTTGCCTTCAAGTAAGATTCTCAAAAGCGGTTTAAAAAATACGGCTCAACTGCTTTTGAGAGCGATGTGAGTGATTTCTATATTTATGCCATTTAAATCCCCTTTGTCGCCCATCCGGTATATTGGTTAGCGACGCTGACTGCTGTGCCGAAGGGATTGGGTTCGAATCCCGGAGAAGACATGAATGTTTGTAAATGTATAGTGCCTTCGCGGCATGGGGATACTCTAAATAGCCGTCGAGCCGCAAGTTCTCTCGTGAGGTTGGTGACAGGGGATGAGAGGTGGAAAACCCCAGAGTGTTCTCGCTCTAAATTGGGGTTGAACCGAGCTAAATCGCACTGTCACCTGTATGGTGCTCAAGGCTAAAGCCAACGACAGGCGTACATCTGGCCCCTTGCCATGACGAATTTCGTGAGCCTTCGGCATTAGAAACAACAACAACACATATGTTGTTTTTTCTAATCACGTGTTTGTACACTATCCACTTTGTATCTCCACCAAGTGTTCCAAAAATGGTTCCCTGTTATGATAAGCAAGATTTCAAGAACATATCGAAATTCTGTCCATTAAATTTAATGTGGCACCCAGATAGAGAGGTTGGACTCAAAACCAAGCCTTTTAAAGTAATCCAAAACAGTCGTAAAGTAATTCGGAGCATAAAGCACATTTCTGTGGAAATTAATGTGGAATTTGTCCTGATCATACTGCGTAGCACTTTGTCACTGACATCTGATGGCTTTCATGATTTTGGTTCATCTTTCAAAGAAAAATCGTCCCAGCAAAATTTCATACGCCATCTTTGGCATGTTCAAGCTGTTACTGCTTCCTCTCCAAACATGTCGCGAGAGTTTCTTTTTGTCTCCAAAACGTTATTTCATTTTTGGAACTCAAACAACACACAACGTCGAAAGTGTACTTTTTCTTCACTCATGTTGACAGTTTAGTTTTACAGTTGTCGAAAACATGCGAATAATGCGAAATTGCGATAATAGTCGAATAATGCGAAAAAATGTGTATAACTCATCAATAGTATACTAACTAGTATACTGTTTAAGGTATCCGACTACGTTCGGAACCGTGATTTTAAAAAAAGCGCATAAATGAATAGTTTTCCTGATATTTAGTGTCACTTACATTAGAATACATGTATAAAAGTGTTTTATATATATATATATATATATATAAGGACATTTTGACAAAAAATTATTTAAATACAATATATATTTTGGTTAAAAATTAACTTAGAATAATCTTTTTTCAAAATATTCTCCTTTTGTGAAAAATGCTTCTATTATACAATAATATTTTGCCTGTATATAGCTCAGATCTCTGTACAGAAGATCAACTAGAATTTTTGAAAAATTCACATTATTTTCAAAGTTACCACCAATTGAAATAATTATCGGCGTTTTTTTAAAATTGCTCCCCTCTGTTGTAAAACATGGATAAACCCACTTCTAAGTTATATATTTCAAAAATTCTAGTTGAGCCTCTGTACAGAGGTCTGAGCTATATACAGGCAAAATATTATTATAATAGAAGCATTTTTCAGAAAAGGAGAATATTTTGAAAATGGGTTATTCTTTCATTTTTTGTCAAAATATTGTACTTAAATAATTTTTTTATTGTAATACTATTCTTAAAACAATTTTATATACATTTTCTAATCTAAGTGACACTAAATATCATAAACAGTATCCATTTATACGCTTTCGCAAAATCACGGTTCCGAACGTAGTCGGATACCTAAAACGGGTTTAGTCGGAACCGAATTCTTGTTAAGGATCCACAACTCATAAAAATGCACGTGTTTAAAACCGACAGAGCTTTTTCTTATACCCAATATATTCTTACTCATAGCCTCAGATGCCATACAATTCTTATATACTATACTTGTCTTCGATACTATACAGAAATAATCTTCAGAAACAAAACTGTCTTTAATCTTGCCTCTCTCCTCTCCAAAATAAAAAATATTTGTTTTTTTTTAAAAGAGGGTGGGAGTTTCTTTTTCAGGAAGAAGAGGTAGATTTCGTGGTAAGTCTGTAGCGTGTTCTCACGCGCATTTCTCTTGATTAACCTTTGGGGCTACTCGGTTACAGAAAAAAACGTTATGTATGTGAACGAATAATACTATTTAAATAGAAATGTAGTGAATGAAAGGGAGAGGAAAGCTAAATGCGAGAAAAATCAGAGATTTAGAGTGAGAGTTATATTAGAGGGTCGATAAATGAGTACCAAGCTTGCTTGGGGACTTAAACACTGGGGGTCTCGCTTCAGACTGACCACCTGATCAGGACATCTGCTCATACACCTCAGCGCCCAATGGTCATGTATACTGGGATGGGCACAGTGGGCCCTGGTCCTCATGAGCTGTTGCGCCACTGAGTTTGAGTTTGAGTTATATTAATGTCTCACTATAAAGCTACACGAGGACTATTGGTTCACGGACCTCATAATTTTGAACTCTGGTCAAGTGACGACATCTGAGCTAACCCTCTCTCCTACCCCTCAGGGGGCTCACCTTCTTTAGGTGTGTATGGGTGTCACAATCCCGAGGTACCCTAGTGGTCTTTTCCTTTTCCCAAGGGGTTTACTGTCTATAGTAAACACGGGTTTCAGGAACCCGGGGTACCCTAGTGATCCTTCTCTATTCGGCCCTCTTTCTTGTCATTCCAATTCATCTTTCCTTCTTTTCCCGTCTAGACACCACACCTTTATTGTAACATTGGATTTTCTTTTATATATATATATATATATATATATAAAGAGATATCTATAAAATTTTACATTTATGCATTTTTTAAATACTTTGCTCAATTTTATATTTTTCTTCTGACATTTTAAAATACATTTTTATATTTATATATATATTTATTGTATGTTTATATTTTTAAAATTTTAATATACTAACGAATGAGTGGCGCAGTATAGCCAAACTTGGTTCTTGCGCCAAAAAAATCAACAATCAATCAATCAACCCCCTCTCCTAACTTCCAAGCCAACGGGAGGACGTCTGAGGCTCGACAGATTTAACGTGCAACGGCCGACTCTTCACGGCAAGTCTTCAGCGGTTCTAGGTTCGAACTTATGACACGCCAGCCACGAGGCCTCTATCTTGACCACTAGGCTACCACGGACGAAAAATAGGAAAAAGGACAGACGAGGAGTCAATGAAGTCACTATAGAAGTGTTACTGAAGTCAGAGTAACCTTACTAGAAGAGATCCAAAGCGTAAAAATCTAATCTTGTTATCGGAAGTTAACTGTTTAGAGATCGCAATTTAAATAAATATTGTTATAATTCTTTTTCGATAGAGAGTTCAATAACGTAAATTGTTCTAAATATCTGGTTTACTTTGATATTAATTCTTCAAAAATTGAATTAATTAATTACAGGTAATCGACTCTATGTCTCATAGTAAACTAGAAGCAGGCTCGTTTCGAGTCTATTCCAAAATTATCTTTTTTTTTATTCAGGCAATTAACGGGAATTATTCATAATATCAAGCTTTTTTATGAAGACAAATTAATAATAAGACTTAAGCAAATGTATGAAAGTCTCAATGCATTAATATTCACAAAAGTGACGTAACGAAGTGATGTGTTTTTTTATGCAAAAAAATTATCCTAAATTACCAGCGAAGTTTCACACACACGTGTTTCATAAAGAATTCTAATCATATTACAGGAATCGTTTAACACGAAACGGAGAAAAGGGGAGGGGGCAGAAATATTTTTTTTTACACAGATATGTATATATGCAAGTATTTAATAAAAATCAATGAACCAAAAACATTAGCAAGAACTTAATAAAATTTAATAAAAAATTTAGCAATAGAAAAATCTTTACCGATTTCTGTTTTCGTCTTCTGTTTTTTATCAACAGCCTTAAGAAGCTCCATCTTCATATTATGCGAAATAAGAGCTTGCTTCCCCCTGAGCTGCTTACCATTGCGCTCGTAAAAAAATTCTTTTAAAATAGAAAAAAACGCGAACCGAACCCACTGTTTTTTATTTACACTGCGATGTATTCGTCACCAAATTCCAAAGACAACTGATGAGAGATTATATATTTTTGTGTGGTGTTTGCAGAGATGGAGGGTGAAAGTAGCTTAGATAAACAAAATTGGCCGATAAACCAATTTAGCCTCCTTTCTACGAAACATGTGAAACCATCTCTCTTTCATCTCCCACCCTCTTAAATCTCGCCTGTGCGGTTCGTGTTCTAGATATTTTGTTCATTCTACGAAGGAAAATCTTTTCGTTTTAAGAGAAAAAAATGCATGAAAGTACATAGTAGTTTGTCGGGACCGTTGTATTATTTCGTGTTAAAAATGATATTGCATCTTAAGCGTTTTCGCGTTAAACATTTTTCACTACAAAATTAGAAGAAAAAAAGATCCATGTTCACAATTTAACTATTTCTAAAAAAAATAAAATCCCTGTTTTTTTTTTGTTTGTTTTGTTTGTTTGTTTTAAATTTAGAACTGCGAGGCATTAAAATTCCTCAATATTTCAAACATTACTTCTCTTAAATAAGATCATATTCAGAGCAAGCAATATTTCGTTTCTTACGTAAACGTTTTATTTTACCGTAAATAATTAAGTATATACTTTATTTACGAGTTTTTATTTTGATAAATGTTCCTTTTAACTAAACCATCTGTGGTGCATGCGTTCCTGGAACAAATCAATTACTTTCATGTAATGAACGTGAGGAACAGATTAATGTAGTTAATTAAGTAAGATTTACTTATATATATAACTAAATATACAAAATTAATTCTGCAGTCTTTAAATTTGTCAAGTGTGCTACTTTTGTTGAATAGAGATCCTCTAAGAAGCGGTTTACGAAATTTAACTCTCAAGTGGGGTTGCGGGGTCTTATAACTAAAAAAATAATTGTACTGATCTATTAAACCTATAAGCTTGCAATTTAGAAAACATGTTTCTTTTCTTGAATGCATACCTTCTCTATGAACGATTTTTACGGAAATAGACTACTAAGAGGAGAGTAGCGAGGATTTACAGTTGAATATAGATAAAAAAAATCTTGTTTTCGTACTACTAAAGAATCCTGTTGTAATGAAATTTGGTATGCATGCTTCTTTTATTAAGTAGAGGTCCGCTAAAAATGGGTTTTTCGGAAATCAACTAGGGGGATAACGGAAACATTCAAGATATAATTATACTTCTACTTTTCAGTCTTATCCTTTTTAAATCAAGAAGTGAGAGTTATATGAATGTTTTCCCGTCTTATCAAATATTTAATGAAAGGATATACGAGAGTTGGGGCATAAGTCATGGCAACTATTTTTCCTGGTATATATGTGAATGGATGATAAACGTATATGTGTCGTGTGGAAGTTCTGCAAGCATAGTGTGTATACAAAAGAACAAATGTCTCTGTGATAACTGGTAGTAGCGGAGCGAGGGCTGTGAAATCAGTCAGTTCGTGAGTGTCGTGTGATGGAAGTAACCCGTGTTGAGCAGCGTTCTTACATCAAAATAGCCGTTCACCGAGGGAAAAATGCGATGGATATCACAGTGAATTAGTGGATGCCCTTGGAAATAATGCCTTACCATACCGTACAGTAGCACGGCGGGTGTACTGTATATTGTTGTCATTCTTTTGCACCGTGAAGGCCATATTGCCCTGTATATATATACTACCGTAATAAATTAGTGTGTTACGATATTTCAGTGCTATCCATTGTCTACACATGTAGTTAACACCTTGTCCTTTCGTCTGTATATGTCACATTTTCCAACCGGACTGGTATCTTCAAGAAAAGAAACAGTTGCCATGATTTTTGCCCCAGCCCTCGTAGATATAAAAAAATTTATAAACAGTATATATAATTATGAATCCTGGAATACCCAGCGAAGCGGGAGGGTAACGGCTAGTGTATGTATACAATTATAAATGATTTTTTAATTTATAATACAGTGGGTGATCGGTTAACGAACATAATCCGTTCCAAGACTATGTTCGCTATTCAAATTGTTCGTTAACCGATCATCGATTCACCATAGACTTCTATGTGAAATAGATTAATTCGTTCTGTAGACCTTAAAAAATGAAATCAAAACCAAAATTGATGGTCTAATGTGTATGAATATTCTATTGGATTTTTTTTTTCAATAGAACTTAGAAGTTTAATAGGTAAGCAACATAATTCAGGAGAGATGAAAAACGATTTTTAGTCCGTTTCTCATATTTCACGTATTTTTACGGCGGTACCGCGTCATCGGCACCTTTATATTTTATAGTCTGCACTGTTTGAAAAAATTAAGAATTCGCTTAATTCATTTGTCATTTCAGCAAATCCACTCACCCATAGCTTATCAGCTGTCAGAAAATACACGTAAGCAATACTAACACAGTTTTGGCGAGCGACTTCCTATTTAAAGGCCAAAAGAATTTTTCGAGACAGATCCGCTGATGTCATAGATCGTGATATTAATAGATTCCTCCACTAATTTCCAAACGCATTCACATAATCGCCAATTTGGCTCTATCACCAACATTTCATCAAGTTACCATTGAATCGTCATTATAATGTAAGGAACGGCGTTGCTTGCAAATATTACAATTTTAACATGCAATAAATACAACAAAAAGTAATATTAACATTTTACACACCCTGACATATATTATTTACACTATTTTAAGCATTCATTACACAAAATTCGTAACATTGCTGTTTCTCTGTCTTCTTAAATTTATTGACACTTCCAATTCTACTTCGTTATATTTTTATTCACTATTTATCCATTACTCATTCAGTCCCACAATGAGTACTTTTTATTTTTATTTGAATTTAAATAAATTACAATATAAATACTTTATGAATAATAGTAAAAAATAAAATTACTCATCACTAGAAAAAAATATACAGTCGGACCTCTATACAACGAAGTCGCTAAATCCCGGAAAAAAGTTCGTTATATGGAAAATTCGTTATATAGAGGTTCATCGTTTAATATCTTTATATATAAAAATCTTCTTTGCATGTGTATGTGATTAAACACCTCCTAAACGGCTGGACTGATTTTGATGACATTTTTTGTGTGGGTTCAAGTAGATTCGAGAATGATTTAGATTCACAATTCGGTCCTATATCGCAGTTAAAAAAGATATTAATTAAAAACCTTAAAACGCATAATTCTTTTACCCCTGTGCGCTGTTTATTCTGCTAATGCGCAGCAAGAAGAAAAAAGAAAGAAGAGGGGAGAATTTTCTGGATATTTTCGCCGTTTTTAAAATTGCGATCTAATTTGTCCATCAAAATCAGACAAAAAATAATTACAGTATCTGAAAGATTATTCATTTCACCACGATACGGCATATATCTTTATATATATAATTCTTCTGTGCGTGTGTATGTGACTGAACTCCTCCTAAGCGGCTGGGCCGATTTGGATGATATTTTTTGTGTGGGTTCAAGTAGATTAGAGAATGATTTAGATTCACAATTCGGTCCTATATCGCAATTAGTTAAAAATGCGCCAAAATTATGTAAGGGCGCGCGATTGTTCATAAAAAAATAGTGGGCAATATTCTTGAGCCACTATTTTGAGCTGCAAACTTCAAGGTGAAGTGGTACTTCTACCACAGATCCTAATGGTTCTTTCAGACTCACCTACCCATTCAAACGTTTGCAATTTCCAATTCGCTTGGTATTTGCTATGACCATTAATAAGTCACAAGATCAAACAATGCCAATTTGTGACTTAGATTTAGAAAACCCTTGCTTTTCGCACGGTCAATTATATGTAGCATGTCCGATTTTTGGCAAACCATCGCATTTGTTTGTTCTTATACCCCTCAAGGATTAACCAAAAACATTGCACTTTCAATGGCATTACGATAAATTTACTTTTTGTGTATTAAAAAAAGTATACCTGTTATGAAAATAGCTCGAGTTTTATCTTTTTTTACCCTTTAATCAAAACAAGTTTAAGTTTCTAATCAGAATAGGTTCTATATTCAACTTAGTTCATCGTAAATACATATTCGCACGCAATCGATAGGTCGAATTGTGGTAACTGTACATGTGATGATGACAGGTATTGTAATAACTTTTTTTTATAAACAATCTCCTCAAAACGGTCCAAATTGTCACAACTTATTCAAAAAAGTTTGTAATTTTTGGATTTAAGACGTGTGTACAGGACAACGTCTGTCGGGACCCCGCTAGTACTTTATAAACCACATAAAACAATTTGGAATTGGACCCCCAATTTGGATTGGTACTTGGTAACAGTCAGGCACAATTTGGCACTTGGTAACAGTCAGGCTTTGGGCCCCCTAGAACCCTGGGCCCCTCGCAATGTGAGGGTTGCGGGGGTGTACGTTACACCACTGGTTCTGGGATATATACAGTCGGACCTCTATGTAACGAATTCGCTAAATCCCGGAAAACAGTTCGCTATATGGAAAATTCGTTATATAGAGGTTCATCTTTTAATATACTTTATAAAGCACATAAAACAGATTTTAAATTCTTAAACACTATATATTAAAAAAGTAATTATTCACACCTTTTTTAAAATTAATAAATGTTCATTTTTTTTATCTTACCCATAAAAAAAACTGCAAGGAAACAAAAAAAAAAAAAAAGAATGTCGAATGTCACTGTATTTTCAGTATTAAGAAAATAATTTTATATTAAAATTAAGGAATTTTAAGGACATTTTCTAATTTAAAGCATACACGTAATATTAAACAAACAAAATTTCATAACTAGATTACTGGGACACGGAACAACTCCACTAAGGGTGAAAGAGGATAACGAAGATTTCCCAGTGAACTGGACGATGAAAGTTAAAGGTTGCACAACTTGGATGAAATGTCCAGAACTGTATTGCTCTCGGCGAGTTAGAATCTAATAAAACCAGTTTAAGATTTATGACCACCATAAAATGTTTTAAAGAGATAATAACTTGGAAATATTCAGAAATACTTTAAAAATAGGTAGAAAAAAAAATCCAATCACAAAAGAAAAAGTTCGTTAGATAAAAATTACACTTTGCTATAGAAAGGTTATTTAACGAAGAAAATCGTGAAATTTTTAAAGTTCCAGGAAAAAGTTCGCTATATAGAAAAATTCGCAATATAGAGGATTGTTATATAGAGGTTGACTAGAGACTATATACACAGATTATAGAGACTGTATACATAATTAAATTTCGTTCTTTCGTAAGAACCCAGGTTTTGTGAGTAGGTAAATTTTAACAAAGAAACCGAAACAGGTTTTAACCAGTTTGAAAGCCCTAAGTTAAATATAAGGTATTAATATAAATATAAGAATATAATAAATATAATATTAAATATAAGAATTGAAGAAATCAATTCGAGCGCAATGAAAGAGTCTCAATATATTATTAAGTCCATAGAGATAATCCTTTATAGAGCCATTTTTTTCTAGTAATATTATGTTAAAATATTTTTGAGGCAAAGTGATTCATAAAAAGAATTTATTTAGCTTATTAACTAAAATAAATCTAATTTTTAAAAACATTTTTTTGGTGGGAAGTAAATTTCCCCAATCCACCGACGGGTATTTAAATCTTGGACATCTTATGTTTTGCATTCCTTTTTTTATCGCATTATATAATATTTATAAAATCTATAATTTGGAAATACTAAAAATTATAAAAGCAATTATAAATTATATACATTTTGTGCTCAAAAACTGAAGATTTTTTTTCACTTTACTTTCCATGAAATTTATGAAAACAGGTATCAACACGTAGTGTGGGACATCACACGCTCTTCAAACGTATCTTGTTCCCTTTTCTTGTGGTTAACCAGGTCAGCTTCCCGACCTTTTTATAGCCATGGACTGTGATAAATGTTTGATAACTTTTACCGCGGCCCACTGAGGGTGTGATGTGATTGCTTGAATTTAAGATTAAAATATAATTAGATAAAAATTATTAAATCAAAAAATATGCCTTCAAAATAAAATATAACTATACCCAAAACTGAATATTAAGTGATTTAACATGAAATATAAAGTTATTTCCCTTGGAGAATCACACAAACCAGAGAAAATTATACCATGGTAAATAAAATGGAAATAATTTAATGTTCCTTGGACATCTCGGGGATTGGAGTCCACTGCTTTAGGGTACAAACGGCAACGACTGTACGCTTTTTTTGTTAAGTTTTGGCATATGGTCATCAAGATTGTACGTCATCTGGAAGAGGTTTTTTGGAGGGGGCTGCTCGGGGAACTTACACAGGTCGTTTTTGGCGCTTACGACGTGAAAATTCAGAAATCAGTAGTCATGCTGGCTGAAATGCTAACAGCTTAAGGTATCCGACTACGTTCGGAACCGTGATTTTAAAAAGGCGCATAAATGGATAATTTTCATGATATTTAGTGTCATTTAAATTAGAATACACGCATAAAATTGTTTTAAGGACATTTTGGCAAAAAAAAATTATTTGAATACAATATTTCGGCAAAAAATTAACTTAGAATAACCTTTTTTCAAAATGTTCTCCTTTTGTGAAACATGCTTCTATTGTAATAATATTTTGCCTGTATATATAGCTCAGACCTCTCTACAGAGGCTCAACTATGACTTTTGAAAAAATCACATTTTCAAACTATTTGAAATAATTATCGGCGTTTTTTTCTTAAAATATTCTTTCTTTCTTCTGTTGTCGTAAAACATGGATAAACCCACTTCTAAGTAATATATTTCAAACATTCTAGTTGAGCCTCTGTACAGAGGTCTGAGCAATATACAGGCAAAATATTATTATAATAGAAGCATTTTTCACAAAAGGAGAATATTTTGAAAATGGGTCATTCTATATGTTCATTTTTTGACAAAATATTGTACTTAAATAATTTTTTATTGTAATACTATTCTTAAAACAATTTTATATACATTTTCTAATCTAAGTGACACTAAATATCATAAATATTATCCACTTATACGATTTTGAAAAATCACGGTTCCGAACGTAGTTGTGGATACCTTAAATCATAGGTGGGAAAATTGCTCTCCATCGATATTTAAAAATCAATGTAGTTGACGGGTACTTCCCCCGCCCTTATAAATGGTTAAGTAAGTAAAAGTTATATCAACATCGCAAGAAAAAGCAACGCGAGGGCAATTGGAGAAGGACCTCGTCATTTTGAACCACGGTGAAGTGGTGAGGACGACACCTGAGCTGGCACCCCCTCTTCTAACCACCACACCAAGAGGAACATTGAGCCTCGACAGATTTAACGCACATAGGCCCCCTCTACATGGCAGGTTTTTAGTGGCACCAGGTTTGTGACCATGACCACTAGGCTACCGTGGCCACTTATAAAGGGTCACAGAGAACAATAAAGGATACAGAGTTTATAATTCGTTATAAGCAGCTGCCTTCTTCGCAAAATGATTATTTGTTAATGTTGGAATCATTGAGGGGGAATCAGAGCATTTACAGAAATCAAAGCACTCAGCTAGCAATAAAATGGTTTAGTTTCACTGCTATCCTCCGAACCTCCCTTTCAGTGACTGCAGTCTATCATTCCAAAAAGGAAATGATGCTACACCTCGAACATTAATCGCTGCTTGGATAATCATTGTACACTTAATTAAGAATCTTCCACTTCCGCGTTAACGGAAGCTAAGCAGCCACTTACACGTTGCTAATTAACGTTGCACAAGAGATACATGAGAGGTTTTTGACCGTGATTGAGTGAAGAGAATTTGTTATCCTCCGAATTTCCATTTCAAGGATATGAAGACTTTTGAAGCCAAGTTGGAGTTTAGGAGATCGAAATTCAAACCCGCGATACGTCGGTAAAGGAGCTGACCATTCTTCGAATTAGGCCACCGTGGATCTCTCTTTTTCTCAAGCACACTCAAAAATAAAGAAAATTTTAACAATATTTTTTTAAGGTATCCGACTACGCATTCGGAACCGTGATTTTGCAAAAGCGTATAAATGAATAATATTTATGATATTTAGTGTCACGTAGATTAGAAAATGTATATAAAATAGTTTTAAGAATAGTATTACAATAAAAAATTATTTAAGTACAATATTTTGACAAAAAATGAACATAGAATAACCAAAATATTCTCCTTTTGTGAAAAATGCTTCTATTATAATAATATTTTGCCTGTATATAGCTTAAACCTCTGTACAGAGGCTCAACTAGAATTTTTGAAATATATAACTTAGAAATGGGTTTATCCATGTGTTACGACAACAGAGGGGAGAAATTTTAAGAAAAAAAACCCGATAATTATTTCAAATGGTTGTAACTCCGAAAATAATGTGAATTTTTCAAAAATAGTAGTTGAGCCTCTGTACAGAGGTCTGAGCTATATACAGGCAAAATATTATTATAATAGTAGCATTTTTCAGAAAAGGAGAACATTTGAAAAAGGTTATTCTAAGTTAATTTTTTGCCGAAATATTGTATTTAAATAATTTTTTTTTGTCAAAATGTCCTTAAAACAATTTTATACATGTATTCTAATCTAAGAGACACTAAATATCATGAAAACGATCCATTTATGCGCCTTTTTAAAATCACGGTTCCGAACGTATTCGGATACCTTAAGCATAGCTAAGATTTCTGTTTTAGATTATTGGAAATCAACATACATTTTTTTAAATATCAAAAAGAGATCATGAGGTTAAAATTAGTTATTTATTTACAATATTGGTTCGTAAAATGATGGATTTAGTACTCGTGCTTTCGTCTACGGAAAAGAAATTGAAAGATTTATCACAAATCGAGTTCAGTTCTCAAGAAAAGTAGGTTAACTATTTATTATGATTGAAAAAAATAATAATAAAAAAAAGGAACGCCGAATAAGGTGTTAGTATCTTCATTTAATATCACGAAAAAGAACACACATCTAGAATAAATTTTCAATTAGAAAAAAGTTCCTGTAACAAAATAAATTTGTGTTGTTTTTAGTGGCATACACAATGATGGGGTTTGGGGGTTCAAACCCCTTCCATATAGACTAGCAGATTTTTAATTTTAAACATAGAGATTATACACCCTGGAGTTTTCCTCTGCGTTTCTTTAAAAGTATATCGCCTCCCATAAGAGTAGTCTGTGTATGTCATTGGTCGTTGTAACAGATATATTGGTTGAAGTTTTGAAATATTTTATAAATTGGCCATTTATTTTGAAGTTTGTCGGATAAAATCGAACATTTTAGCATTACAGTAAAAGACTCAAAATAGGAAAATATCTTTACAAGAATAAATTCAAGGAGAAATAAGTGACAATAGCATGCCATTATGCGGTACACTTTATAGGACAAGGATGTCAAACTCAAAGGCTAACTTGAGCCAAAGAAACAAGATTTGAATTTAGGTGGGCCGAAAAAAAAAAATCAATATTTATTGAAACATAGGTAGGTAGGTAGGTTTCACTATAATAAAACATTTAAAAGAACATGAAAAATTTAAAATGTTACGTCCTGACACTTGATTTCTCTTCTCTGCAACTATTTTCCTATTTCGGGAAAAAAATTTTTATTTAATTATTTATTACTGTGTGACGATATACTAGCTGGGCCACAAAAAGGTTCGTTATGGGACCCGAGTTTGACACCCCTGTTATAGGACATCGAATTCAGAATCCAACATAAAATGCTGGAGTATTTTTCAGGATCAAACTGTTGAGTTAATATCTTATTCCTTAACATTAAGTTAATGCAACCTTAATTGATTATGATACGGCTGATGTGAAAGCCACCACTATATCGAAATCTTTAAACATATCCCCTGAACCCGTGAATTATCATCTAAGTTTCTAAATTATAGTTGTCATCTATCACCTTGCAAAATAAATGGCAAGTTCTAAGGATTCATAAGTGTTGTTTTCTTCGCAAGGCATCCTGTATAGTTGCAAAAAAATGTTTGATAAAAAACTGTAGAACCCACAACAGAAGGCAAAGCTAACTTACCTGCCGGATGACGGACTTGACGTAAGTATGGAGATGATCCAATGAAGATGAGGGAGAACCCGCGCTCATCCCGAGCGAGTCGAACCGGGCCTCCAGGACTGACAGTCTGTCCTGCACGTGGACCAGCCGGGACCCGTACACACAGAGCAGGACCCACGATGTCAAACACAGTACCCACAACAGCACTGAACCAATCTTCAGCCGCTCCACGCAGTCCAACATCCGGTAAGCCGGACGAGTCCGGGACACTTTATCGTCGACTGTCCTGTCTTCCATGTTCGGACGTCAGGCCGTGGATCGCGCCATGAGCGAAGACAAAAACAAACACCTCAGAGCAGTGGCACCAAGTGAACGATTGTGGCGGTAAACTTGGAACTTTGTGGGAATCGCGCCACTTCGTAGCGAGTACATTCACCGACTTGGCGCTCATTTGAAACTTTTAAGGTGGCGCCATCTATGGAAGAGTATGTGAAACATGTCGAAAATGAATATAACCCGAGGAAAGTAGTTTTTGATCCATTTCTCTCTCTACATGTAAAATATGTAAAATAATTTCATTTTGAAATAATAATATAAGAGTTACTCATAAAATAAATGTATTACTCCCATATTGATCTGATATTTCTGTTTTTTAAATCACACAAATTAATCCAACTCCTATAAGATCATTCTAAGAATTATTACAAATTGTAGAAATATTTGATATTTATTAGAATCTTAGGGAAGAATTAAAAAAGAATTCCTGTAGTATGAAATTAATATAGAAATTTTATAAAATTTCCAATTTGGGGATTGGAAAAGCAGACCAATAGACAGAAGAACAGTGTTAACTTCTTGATTCATACTTTATATATATCTACTTCATGTTCTTCCATAATTTTGAAGGCTACATTAAAAAATAAAATAAACGCTGAGTATAAAATAGCATATATTATATGAAAAATCAATAAATTTAAGGCTTGGTTGTTTATTTTCGAAAGAAGAAAAAAAATCAATTTCTATGCATTTTTTTTTTTAATTTGATTTTATTTATTTTTTTATTTTTTATTATTATTACTAAAATAAATAGAACGCTTTCTTTTAACTTTGACTACACCTTCGAAATGAATAACTTAAGTTGTATCTATAGATACAGGCCATTTTAATCCAATGTGAAGTTTTCCTACGCATTGAGATAACTTTAAATAATGCATTTCCCATTTTTCAACTGTAGATGTTTTCAATAACTTTAGGAAACGCGGGGAGGCGTAACAAGCCCCCCCCTTCCGCTAAAGGGGGGAGGCAGGGGTCGGGGGGCCCCCCCCTGGCCTCGCCAAGTACGTATTCAATCAATTTATGAAATATTAAAGGCAAAACCTGATTTTGCAGAGGGGCCCTAATATTCTCCGTAACGCCACTGAGGAAGTTTTTAAAATTATGACAAGTTCTTCCGGGGCTGAAAAAAATATTTCAACCCAAAAAAAAAAAAAACTACAATTATTGATAAAAACCCCATAAAAAGGAACAAATATATCGCGGGGAAAAATAAAAAAAAAAATTAAACCCAAAAGAGAAAAAAAAAAATCTCATCTTTTTGCCGCGAAAGTGGATGCAATTGGTTGTTTCCCGGAGGCTAAAT
Source organism: Trichonephila inaurata madagascariensis (assembly GCA_019973955.1). Lineage (NCBI taxonomy): Eukaryota > Metazoa > Arthropoda > Arachnida > Araneae > Nephilidae > Trichonephila > Trichonephila inaurata. The sequence goes on from BMAV01013252.1 coordinate 233,113, forward strand.
TAATATTGTATGTCGATATACAGCTTATGGTCTATTTTCGGGGGCGAAACACACCCGCACATGGGGGGGAGGGTTTTCGTTCTTAAAAAAAAACGTAGACGAAAGCACCAAGGTGTATTCTCTTTGTAAAAATTAAAAATTTGTTGCTGCAGGGGGGATGAACCACCTTCTACTTCTGGTAACTAGTCTATGAAATTAACTTCAATTTTTAAAAGGGCCTATTAGATTAAGATCAGTGCCCGTTTATCCACTGGGTGCCCAGGGGCCCGGAAAAAACCAGAAGGGACCGGATAAGCTGGAATTAATTAGGTTTTCTGGTAATAGTTTATGATTCTTCAGTGCCACGAGAGCCTGTAATCCTGCGCACAGGGCCATAAATGAGTTTAAATCGGCACAGATAAAATGTTATGCAAGGTAAATGATATGAAAAAAATAATATATATTTCCAAATCAAACATTTCTCTCCGTTTTCTTATTTAAGGCATCCGACTACATTCGGAAACGTGATTTTGCAAAAGCGTATAAATGAATAATATTTATGATATTTAGTGTCACTTATAGATTAGAAAATGTACATAAAATTGTTTTAAGAATAGTATTACAATAAAAAATTATTTAAGTACAATATTTTCACAAAAATGAACATAGAATGAAAAAATATTCTCCTTTGTGAAAATGCTTCTATTATAATAATATTTTTGTATATATCAGACCTCTGTACAGAGCCAACCTAGAATTTTTGAAATATATAACTTAAAGAGGTTTATCCATGTTTTACGACAACAGAGGAGAAATTTTAAGAAAAAAACGCCTATAATTATTTCAATGGTTGTAACTCGAAAAAAATGTGAATTTTCAAAAGTCATAGTTGAGTCTCTGTACAGAGGTCTGAGCTATATACAGCAAATATTATTATAATAGCATTTTTTTACAAAAAGAGAACATTTTGAAAAAAGGTTATTCTAAGTTAATTTTTGCCGAAATATTGTACTTAAATAATTTTTTTGGGAAATATATCCTTAAGACAATTTTATACATGATTCTAATCTAAGTGACACTAAATATCATGAAAATTACCTATTTATGAGCTTTTTTAAAATCACGGTTCCGAACGTAGTCGGATACCTTAACAGTTAAGATATAAATGATAAAATTTGGAGTACGTAGTATGGTAGCATTGCCAAGTTCAGTACAATAATAAATAATTCTAAGATAATTAAAGTTATTAATAAATGCATTTTAAATTGGCATATAAAACTACGAGAACTTTAGACATAATTAAAAACCAGAGTGATTTTAAGACTTTCTACCGTGCATGTAATCCTGTAACATGATATTGGAAAAACAAAATCACCAACGTCTTCTAATTTAACTGATTTTCAAAATAATTTGATAATTTCCTTTGATTTTGATTTATAAATATTTAATAATAACTCTTTTATGTTAAAGCTGCTGACTGCATTTTTAAAACAGATATCTATTATTTTATTCGAAATTCCTCATTTAATATTTCATTTTTCAGAAAAATTACTGTGTATGTTGAAATACATCTGTTTTTTAAGCCAAGGAAAATATTTTTTTTTCTTAAAATACCTTACATAATACCACAATATGTTTACAATAATGTAGCTTGGTACATCATGAAAATATTCAATTTTATCCGCAATACTTGAATTCAGAATACTAGTATTCGGTACTTGAAAAGTAGAGTACTTGTATCTCAGCTGAGGGTTGATTTTTAGATGCATCATTTTCAGTAGTATTCCATCTCTTCGAAATATTGTTTATCATTGCAACTTGAGAACGTTTTGGTCATGGCATTTTCTCAACAGGAAAAAATTAATAATACAGATTCTAAACTATATTTTAAAATGAAAATTGGCCTTGAAAGTAAATATCAGAATTAAAAAAATTCAAAATTTAATCAAGTAGAAATGATTGAAATTAAAAATTGAAAAAGTATTGAAAATTGAAATTAATAACCATTTCACACGGAAAGAGTTGATTGTGCTTAAAAATATTTTTCAATTAATTCAATTTAAGAGTGGAAAAATTCTTTAAAATGAAACCGAAACTAAAACCTAAGCTCAAAAAACTTCAAATATCTTAAAACTAATTTGTTATCAGACCTTAGATATGGTGGCAAGTTTCCCCACAAGAAGAAAGCCCTCGTGTAGCTAAAACAGTGCGACGTTAATATTCAATCAATCAATCAATCCCCACAAGAAAATGCAAAAAAAAAAAAAAATTCGGTGTTTTTGAAATTTGTAGGGTACTGTTTAGCCTTAAGTAAAGCTGTAGTTAAATGAAAAAGTTATATTAATTAGTGTTTTATCCTGCGAGCAGGAATGAGGATATCAATAATTTTAGCAAATAAAGAAAAAGGATGGTGCTTTGAAACAATATTTAACCCTACAATTGAGTCCTAAGTGAAAGAGTTTTCTGTAGTATTACTGTGACCGTTCTACTGTATTGTCTTGCTATATTCCTACATATTCTTCAGCATAAAAAAAAACGTTTAATCAAAACTACTGTATTGAGAATAAGGAACTATCTATTACCAATTTATCATTCGTTATATCTGAATAACTCTTGAAGCTCTGAAACTTTGATCATTTATTTAAATTCCCCCTATTGTTATTAAATTTGATAAGTTTGATTTGTAAAAATCAAAACTCGTCGAATTTAATAACAATAAATGAAAAAATACGGGAAACGATGATTTGAAGGTTTTTATCAAATTTTTTTTAAGTGATAACATCATTAGGCGCGTTTTATTGAAGAGTGAATCTAAATTAAGCGTCAGGTTCGGCTGCGTTACGCTCATTCGGATTTGCTCAGCTCCAGTCGGCAATCGTGCTCAGGTTGGCGACACTAATTTGGTTTTGAAAAAACTTTTTAGGCGCGTGTTTTTTTAGAACAATTTTATGCGTCCTTTTTTTGTGAAGTTTTATTTATTCTTTTTTTAATTTAAGTATTACTGCCATGGCCCTTTTTCCCCAAACCCCTCAGGGGTTTAAAGGGGTAGGGACAGAAAGGGAAAATATATTTTTGAAAAAATGGATTTTCTATGTGGAGACAAGAAGAAGAAAGAAACATGTGTGTTTTTTGGATCTATTTTTAGATTTAGTAGAAAAGCATATATATTTAAGCACAAAAATTAAAAAATTAAAAAAAATTTTAAATAAAGTTAATCGGTGATATAAATTTTTTTATTTTTTTTTTATATTAGAGAACAATTAAGAACAAAATAAAAGTATTAATTGTAAAAGACACAAACCCCTCTATTTCGTTTTTTTGGAAAATTTAAGAAAAGCAAAACGGCTATCAGGGTAAAAGTTTTCCTTGTTTTGGATAGTGGACCCTTATATGTTACATAAACGGTACTTACTTTTTTTGAAAACGGATTGGCGACATTCAAAAGGAAGCACGTGGTACAATTTCATCGCGACGCAAAGGAACGGGTTGACAACTGGGGTTTTTTGAACTTTGGCATTGTTTCGATGTACGGGGACCATATTATATATTATATAAATAAACCACATAAGTAATTTACAAAAAAATATTTTAAAAATTAAAAAATGAGATTTTTAAACTCATATATAATTAAAAAAGAATGCATATTGATTTAAACATTGCCCTTGTACATTTTCCCGGGTTTTTCTTCTAACATAACCTCTACATTCTTTGACCCACTATTAATGGCAAAACTTTTCCAACCAAATCCAAGAAGAAACGAAGCATAGATGCAAATAAGATAACCTTTAAAAAAGGGTAGAAAATTTATGGATAAATGGAATTTAGAGGAAGCTACAAAAGGTGAAAGGGATTTTTACGGCCTACCAAGCATCACGGGTATCAAGCCCTTACACAAATGCATACTATTGCCTGAACCTAACTGAATATCTGAAAATTGAACGTTGATATTCAAAACCAAGGGAGGAAGATTATATTCAACGCTTTTATTATTGAGATTGTGATTGGCAGATATAATATTTTAATTTTATAAGTGATCTAATTGGGACGAAAAAGTTTAAAAATGGATTTTGGTTTTTTATCACTTAATATGTTTTTGTTCAATATCTAAGTATTGAAATTTTAATAAAAGTCATTTAAGTTTTAGAAGCCACCCGAGAATCCCACCCCCTTAACCGGGAAAACCCCCCGACATGGCTTCGAACGAGGGCTATGTCGCACCCTTCATAAAAAAAATGAAACAAAAAAACCAAACCCGATAAAAGGGACAAAAAGAGAACAGTTAACGCCGATGCGAAAATATCGAAAAAGGAAGTAGTATATCCGAACAATTTTCTTTCCCCGAATAAATCAGGCATTTCAAAATATGATCATAACACACGTAAATTTTATTTCATTTTTTTTTTCAAATCAGCTTGAAAAATTTTTGGGGGGGAAAATAAATTATTCAAAGAATAATTTGATTGGTTTAATTTTTGTATCGCTATATGTTGCAATACATCTCACTAATTTCCCTCCAATAAGATGTTTTCCATATTCTATAATTCCTTTTTTAAACTTAATGATGTCTGTTGCGTAGTTTCTCGTGTTGTTCCGGAGTGCAACGTTATTTAACAATTAATCAGTATCTTGCGTTACACTTATTGTTTATTTGTTTTAAATATGCAGTCAAAGGTTTTGATACTTGAATATATATGTGAAGTATAATCGTTCTAGTTTTCGTAAAATGAATTATTGCTCGAGTTGCTTTGAAGGGCGATGTTAATAAACAATCAATCAATCAGTATCCTACGTAAACTTTTTTGTTTATTTTTTGAAATATAGTCAAAAGTTTTATAAAAGTTGTTTTATTGTGTTAATTTCTCTGATTTAAGCAGAACATATAAATTACACTTTCTGATCTTGTTCACTTGCGCGAAAAAGTCCAAGACGAGCATCGATGAAGAATAAAGGTCTTGCTTGTCTAGTCCCAGACAATCAAGGATGTGGTCTAGAGTAGCCTGGTGTAATGCCGTGACCCAAGTTTTCTTAATTCTTGGGAAGCGAGAGAGATCACACAAGATTTGGTCAAAACATATTTTATTTACAAATTAGTTTAGAAAATTACCCTTTATTATGGTATATCTGTTCTTCCCTCCGTCTTGTAGAAGTCCTGATCGCAGTTTGCTGATCTTCCGATCATCTTCGTCATCTTCAAACCGGCTCTTAAAATCCCCTGCAAGTCGACCTCTTTCCCGCCCCCAATAATTTCTGATTGGCAGGCGTCGGGTCTGCACCCGGCACCCTCCACCTTGGTCTCAGTCGCTATCAGTCGTTGGACAAAAGTCTATCGTGACTGAGATTATATATGTCGCCGTACTTCGTAAACCATATGGATGGTCAATAAATCGAACTGTCACTTCGACAATGGGAATACACTCCTTCCATATAAATGCAGGGCTGCGGTAGCCTATTGGTAAGGGTATCGGATCAAGGCAAGCATGTCATGAGCTCGAGCCCAGTACCTCTAAAGACCCGCCGTGTAGGGCAGCAATGCACGGAAAATCTGTCGAGAGCTCAAACGTCCTCCCGTCAGTGTGGTGTGGTAGTTAGGAGAGAAGGAGGGCCAGCTCAGGTGTCGTCCACGTCACTTGACCATGGCTCAAAATTACGTGGTCCGTCGCCAAAAGCCCTCGTGTAGCTAAACAGTGCGACGTTAATAATCAATCAATCAATTCATCAGAAGATCGAATGACGCTTTTGGAATTAGACAGATGGTCTCAGTTTAATTGAAAAAGAGTTACAAATGTTAGAAAATATAGACTCCCAACGAAGAGCATATTTTTTCAACAAAACAAGAAATAAAAAAATTATTAGCATGCTACACATAGAAATTATGCTGGGGAAAAAAAATTTTTTTTTGCTGTCAGACTACTTGTTAGATTTTGTGAAACATTCTACATAAAAAAAAAAACTTAGGTTTGCGATTTTGTGTTTGTGTTATCTGAGATTTTATATTGAACATTTTTTTCCTTTCGTCTCCGGTCCCAACCAAAAATAGTTTATATGTATGATATATTATACCCGACTTACGTGAATTCGACAAACGCGGTTATATAACCCAGTCCCACCTATAGCTAATTTCGGGGTATTACTGAATCAGATATGAAGAGCTTTACCCTATCAAAAAGTGAATAAGCGTTCAATAAAGTCATATTATAAAGCAACATAGGACTATTTGAGTAGGCCTTCGTATTTTGAACCTGGATCAATAGATAAGAATGACAGCTGAGGTAGCTAACCTCCTCTACAAATTACCACACCACATCAATAGAAGGCCTCGACATATTTAACATGCATCAGCCCCTCTACACAACGGGTCTTCAGTGGTATTAGGGCTAAAACTCATGACACGCCGGCTACGAGTTCGTGCCCATAAACGCTGGGGTACCACGGCCTATTTAAATCTTGAAACGTAATTCTTCCCATGACATCTTTACTAAATCACACTGGTTTTTTATACCCGAAAAATGTTCCAATGCTTGAAAAATTGCATACCTGAATGCTACAAACCTAGAATAAGGATAAACATATTATTATTACTTACTGGACGCTTACAAACTACCTATTTCTGTTCCCAAAAGGTTTTATCAACTCAACGAATGTGTATTTTATTTTCAGATGCTATCAGATCACGAGGTCGACATCTGAGATGCCACACTGCACTCCAACCTACTTGAGGATTTAGCGCTTGCAAACATTTAACGGGCGGCAGTCACTATCACGCTTTTTATTAGAATAATGATGTTTAGCGTGGTATGATGAATATTAATAGTATATAACGTAACTAATCATATTTTAGGAGTCCATAAACAACACAAAATGCACTCTTTTCAAAAAAGAAAGGGAAAGAGGGAGATCTAGGAACCACGAAAAAGTGTGGCAGCCCGGAGATTGAAGGTATAGTAGGGGTCGTTGAAGAAGCAGACATTGTTATAAAAATAATGCTTTTATTTCTGGCTAATCAGTTGACGATTAATTCAAATTCAATAACCTTAGGAACAATATTATGTAACTAGTTTCTTAATCCAACTTATAAGATTATTAAAAATACATTTATCTCTTGATCCTTTGATAGATGTCATCTCTTCCTAAACTACTATGGCCCTCTTCAGATCAACTTTTATAGTAATTGAGCTTCTGCGAATGACAGTTATAGCTCGAATGATAAATTCAGGACAAACGACTAGCGATTCAAGATTAATTTATCACGATTAACATTAAAACACCCCTTGTCAGGGTTTAAATAGCATTTACGTTAGCATAAAATCAAGTTAAATCTACGGAATATTGTTCTAAACTCAAATCACAGTTAAAGAATAATTTTCTCTGGAGGATTCGTTGAAAACCGAGAATAGAACCCGGCACAAAAGTTATTTTTATCATCTCAAAATTTCACATCCATATCATCCACGTCATCATTTCACATCCATATCATCCACGTCATCATTTCACATCCATCACTCCAAGCTGTAAATAATTCAATTTTAGAGACCAATGATTAACTGAACCGTATGGAGTGTTTCTACTGTTCTTGCCCCAGAAAACGAACAAATACGAATTGTGATAATATATCATGATATTTTTATTGATAAAAAAGCTTATTTCAAAAAAAAAAATCCTAAAAAACAGTTACCGAATTACCTTTTAATTTGTATGATATCTCACCAATGTTAAAAAAATTCTATCTATAATGAATTATGACACGCAATAAAGTATTTCAAAACTTAAATTTCGAAGGAAGTTTAACAAAACAAAGCCAAAGTATAAGAGAGCAATGCAAGAAGAAATATTTTAAAATCGCGTTTTAAGGTATCCGACTACGTTCGGGGTTTTTAAAAAGGTATAAATGTATAATATTTAAATATTTAGTGTCATTAGACTAGAAAATGTATATAAAAATTTTTTTAAAGAATAGTATTACAATAAAAATTATTTAAGTACAATTTTTTGAAAAAAAATGAACATAGAAGGGCCCCTTTTTCAAAATGTTCTCCTTTTGAAAAAAGGCTTTTTATATTAAAATAATATTTTGCCGATATTTAGACCTCTGTACACAGAGGCTCATTTACAATTTTTATATATATAACTTAGAAGTGGGTTTATCCATTTTTACGACAACAGAGGGACAAAATTTTTTAAAAAAAAAAACGCAATAATTATTTCAAGGGGGTTGTAACTTGAAAATAATGTGAATGTTTAAAAAATCTTAGTTGAGCCTCTGTACAGAGGTCTGAGTATATACAGGCAAAATATTATAAAGAAGTATTTTTTCAAAAAAGGAAAAACATTTTAAAAAAAGGTTATTTAAGTTAATTTTGCCGAAATATTGTATTTAAAAAATTTTTTTTTGTCAAAATTTTCTTAAAACTTAACATGTATTCTAATCTAAGGAAGATTAGAATAAAAAAAACTTTTTAATTTTTTAACGTGATTGTAACCATGAAAGTGATCTTTGAAAATTAAATTTTTTTTCGAGTTAAAAACCCATTGAAATAATTACCGGCTTTTTTTCTTAAAATTTCTCCCCTCTGTTGTCGTAAAACATGGATCCCCTTCTAAATTATATATTTAAAAAAAATTTAGTTGACCCTCTGTACGGGTCTGGCTATATACAGACAAAATATTTTATTAAAATAGAAGCTTTTTTCAAAAAAGGAAATATTTTAAAAGGGGGTGTTTTATTTTCTTTTTGTCAAAAAATTTACTTAAAAATTTTTTTTTAAAACTGAAAAAACCAATTTTATATACTTTTTCAAATAAAAGACATAAATATCATAAATATTACCCATTTTACGCTTTTTGAAAATCACGGTTCCGAACGTAGTCGGATACCTTAAATAATATTTGATGGGATTTCTAGTAGAGCATGCCGTGTTAAAAATATTTAAAGCAATAATCAAAAAAGTGACTTTTAACCATACATTCATACAAGTCAAACATTTTCTCCCAAGAACTTATAAAACCTTTATTTAATTACTTTACCCACAGATTACGTTAAATCCACAGGAGCCATTTTGTATGCTCCTGCGGAAAGCTTTCTAACAAATCCATTTACCGTTAATTGTAATTATGAAAATGCGCACAGGCGACGCTAGAGGGCGTTTCGACGATTCCCAAATGAACCTTTTAACGTCACTTTCAGAGGATTAACTTAAACCGTTTACTACCAACTAAACAATTACTAGTTAATAGTCAACGAACTATTAACTCAAATCCGAATGCCATTACCCTGAACATTTTCGCCTCACTAATCTCATGATTCAGTCGGTAGATGAGATAATTTTTAAATAAAATAAATTAACTGTCACGTTGTTATAGTGTCTGCTTAACTGAGTTTCGAAACTTGAATCAAATATAATTCGTTGTTTTTTGTTTTAATCTCGACATTCTTCTTATGGTCATTTTGAGTTGATGAGATTAGGGTTAATTCTATATGATTTCTATCCATGTTCTAATGCTTAGCCTAGGGGTTGGCAACCTTTTAGCTGTGGCGTGCCAAACCAATCGACCAATATGATTCAGTGATCACGCAGTAGGGAAATATTTGAAACATTTCGATTTCCTCGGCATTTCAAGCAGTTAAGGAGTAAAGGTATAAAATACAGATTTAGATTTTTATTATATATTAATTATGCCTCATTTGAAGATATTTATTGCCATAAGCACAAACATCATAATATAACTATTCCTTCAATATAAAATATTAAAACTATACATATTAGGCATTTTTACACCCTTTTATAAACTTTACTTGTTGTAAAGAATCTTTAACCAATTTTTTTCAATTTTAAAAGATCAGATTAATTCGAAATTTTTTCATTTCCCCGGACCATGACAACACAATAATTTTAATTTGGGTTTCCCTTGTCCTGATCAGGATCATCGGGGTTAACGATTTCCCCTGTTCAAATCCCATCCCCCATCTGGCGCTACTTTTAGATCCCATTTTAAATTTGGGGCAAAAAATTGTTGCAACTTAGTTCGATTATCTATAAAAGGGTGTCTTTTAGTTTTTTTTTAAAACTATAATTTATCAAGAATATTTATTAAAATAAGAAGTAAACAACATAAAACTTTAAGTATTCCTTCAATATAGTTTTAAGAAAATCAAAATTTTAATGCGAATATTTTCCCTGCAAAGCTATACTTAATATCACAATATCAAGGATTCAATTTGTCACTTTGAGATTGACTCACGATTCTGAATGTTCAGAATTGAACAACTTCTTTGGGGACTCTGTGACCGCGGTAGCCAAAATCAAAGGTATGGGGTCATGGCTGACCTTGTCGGGGTTTGGCCCCCACCACAAAGACTCGCCGGGAGGGGAGCAGCACGTTTAAATTTTGAGAGTCAAACGCCCCCCCCGGGTTGGGGGGTTTTTTAGAGGGGTTAGTCAGGGGCGTCGTCCACGTCACGACCATGGTTTAAATGCACTCGTGTTGCTGAAATGGACGTTAAAGTATCCGACTACGTTGGGAACCGAGATTTGCAAAAAGTATAAATCAGGGTTCTCAAACCAATACTGGCGACCCACTTTTCAATCATAATTTTTTATCGCGCCCCCTTATACAATAATAATGTATTGAATGCAATAATAATGCACTTTGACGCTAAAGCTACAAAACGATCTTAATTATAAACCGTACAAATTAATAAGATAAGTATATTAAATTTTATATATGTAACTTTTTTAAGTAATATATATTTTATTTTTTCTCGAATTTTAAATTGGAACAGATTGTAAAATGCGGTCGCTGCTTTCAAGACAAAATATAGATCTCAGCCAAATATAGAAAATGTACTCAGAGTGTCAATTTCTAATCGTAAACCTTCCTTTGAAAACTTTCCTCTGCAAGACAAGCCCATGGAAGTCGCTAATACTTATTACACTTGCTCTTAATTTAGTATTAATAAATTAGTTATAAATACCTTGTGCAGCACTGATACATTAAAATTATACTGTCTGAAGTCCCCGCTCTTTGAACAAGTTCATTTTTTAAAAAACTAAAAAAGTAACCCAAATGCGCGACAATGTTTACGAAAATGTAAAATGATATTTTAAAATGAATGTTCATATTATAATTAGTTTTAAGCAAACTGTAATTTTAAGCCTCACAGAATTAGCATTTAGAATTAATGTTAAACAATGAAAAATAATACAAAATTCCAAGGAAGAATAATAGTGTTATTTTTAATATTTAAAGCGAGAAGGCTTCAAAATGTTTTATCCCGGAGGCAGACACACACTTGATATAGCGTTAATGCTCACGCGGGTGATTCAGTCACCCCAATCCTTTTATAATTTTATTGTACACGATACAAATCGTGATTCCAGTGAATAATTTAACTAAGAGAAAGTAAACTTTATTACTTTCAAGAACTTTATTACTTTCAAGAACTATATTACTTACAACTTCCCTAAATGAGAAACAGCACATAACTAACTGTACCAATAACTTAGAAGATCAAACAGATTATCAGCAAAAACAGATTACAGCTATAATGTGCAGTATTTCAAAAATAATCAGTGATGAATTTTTTATGTTCCTAAATTTTTTCAATTCTCGGTCTGGGATTTGTTTTCTCTCTGAAAGAGTAGTAAAAATCACTCATCATGAGATTACGGCAAATCAAATAAAAGTTTTTTTATTTTGTTTTTTGGATCAGAGATAGAGCTAATTAGGTATTGAAGAAGTTTTTATTTTTGGGAGAGAGATGACTTATATCGCCTATAAATTATATCAGAGTAAAAGTGCATTTCTTATTAGGTCTGAAAGTATTCTGTTTTAATTCATTCCAGTAAATTAATTATTTTTTAAATCTTTTATTTTCGATATGCTCGCGCCCCACAGTTTGAGAAACACTGGTATAAATGGATAATATTTATGATATTTAGTGTCACTTAGATTAGAAAATGTATATAAAATAGTTTTAAGAATAGTATTATAATAAAAAATTATTTAAGTATAATATTTTGACAAAAAATGAACATAGAATGACCCCTTTTCAAAATATTCTCCTTTTGTAAAAAATGTTTCTATTATAATAATATTTTGCCTGTATATAATTTAGACCTCTGTACAGAGGCTCAACTAGAAGTTTTGAAATATATAATTTAGAAGTAGGTTTATCCATGTTTTACGACAACAGAGGGAAAGAATTTTAAGAAGAAAATGCCGATAATTATATTTCAATTGGTCGTAACTCTGAAAATAATGTGAATTTTTCAAAATCATATTTGAGCCTCTGTACAGAGGTCTGAGTGATATACAGACAAAATATTATTATAATTGAAACATTTTTCACAAAAGGAGAACATTTTGAATAGAAGGTTATTCTAAGATAATTTTTTGCCGAAATATTGTCTTTAAATAACTTAACTTTTTTTTGTCAAAATGACCTTAAAACAATTTTATACATATATTCTAATTTAAGTGACACTAAATATCATGAAAATTATCCATTTAGACGCTTTTTTAAAGTCACGGTTCCGAACGTAATCGTATACCTTAATATTCACTCCCTCACTCTTTGTTGACTCAGAATATATTTCATATGAGAAAATTTGTTCTGTCATATATATGAAGAGCCAAAAGTGGCAAGCAGAGCAAATGAAATTTTCTTCAAACAATTAAATAGCTCCTACAATGACATATAGCAATTTAAAATAGCTATCGATAGAGTTACCTCTTCCCCAGATATTTTCATAATTCCGTAAAACTTTGCTTTCAATAGTTCTGAATTTTTTTCCCAATGCACACACATCAATGATTGATGTTTCATTTTAAATTTATTATAATATTGGCTTGATTTGAAGAGGAACATTTAACTCTTAAGAATGAGTCACATTTAAATAGAGGATGTTTTTCCCCCATAACTCTCACATAAACTACACAAGTAGATTCAGCAGAATCGTTTTATGACAAAGAAGTGAAAATAAGAAATAGCACTTAAGGGTACCAGGATATGCTCGAAAAAGTAAAATGCCAAAAATAAGATTCTTTGTTTGTGGGAAATATATCTTTAAAAATTTCCAAAGGAGCTTAGATATTTTTTTTTTCATGATCTGAATAAAGATATTTTAATCATTCTGTAGAAATACAAAAATAATTTTTTAGTTAAAAAAAATTCTGTTTAATTTAATTTGGGCATAATTTTTGAGATCTCATAATACACGCTTATGTTTAGGTACCATTTTTTTTGAAAAGGTATATTATATGTAAAATAATACACAAAATATAGTGAACCTATTTTTTTAGTAAAATATTAAGAAGGCTTTCTTTAAAAAAAAATTTTAAAACTTTGTACTTTTGTGAAAAATTTTATTTCCCCCCCTTTTTTATACATAAAATTATTTTTTAAGAAACTATGTATTACTACTTCGACTAACAAAAAATAGGTTCACTATAAGCACAGTTATCTTGTATATAGAAGTATAGAAAATTTGGAACCATATAGTTCAATAGTTTTTTTTTTTAAATGTACCTAAAAGTAAATAAATTATGCTTTGGAGAAAAAGTGAAAAAACTAAACGTTTGTTTATATTTTTGTCAATTACTTTTTTCATATGTTAAGGTTATTTTATCAAAAAAATATAAGTGTTATACATTTTTAGATTCAGAAAAATATGCCCACTATTTTTTAAGGTATCCGACTACGTTCGGAACCGTGATAAGCGTATAAATTCATAATATTTAGGATATTTAATGTTACTTGGATTAGAAAATGTATATAAAATTGTTTTAAGAATAGTGCTACAATAAAAAATTATTTAAGTACAATATTTTGACAAAAAATGAACCTAGAATGACCCATTTTCAAAATATTCTCCTTTTGTGAAAAATGCTTCTATTATAATAATATTTTGTCTGTATATAGCTCAGACCTCTGTACAGAGGCTCAACTAGAATTTTTGAAATATATAACTTATGTTAGAAGCGGGTTTATCCATGTTTTACGACAACAGAGGGGAGAAATTTTAAGAAAAAAACACCGATATCTATTTCAATGGGTTGTAACTCTGAAAATAATGTGAATTTTTCAAAATTCATAGTTGAGCCTCTGTACAAAGATCCGAGCTATATACAGACAAAGTATTATTATAATAGAAGCATTTTTGACAAAAGAAAAACATTTCGAAAAAAGTTATTCTAAGTTAATTTTTTGCCAAAATACTGTATTTAAGTCTTTTTGTCAAAATGTGTCCTTAAAACAATTTTATACATGTATTCTAATCTAAGAGACATTAAATATCATGAAAAGTATCCATTTATGTGCTTTTTTAAAATCACGGTTTCGAACGTAGTCGAATACCTTAATACTAAAATTGGAAAATCTATTTTTTGAATGTTCATGGTATCCTTGTTTCCTTAAATAAAAATACTTGAGGCGTACAGAGGAGAGAAAGACCAATTTAACTTTATTTCATAACTTTGCAGAGAGGTGTGGAGGGACACTGAAAATTGCTCCATGTGCAAAATGTGGCACGCGTGCCATAGGTTTCCGACCCCTGATTTATCCTTTTAAAAATCAATAAAGAGTATCTGAAAGAGTAATAAATAATGTAGGTTTTTGTACTTATAAATTTAAAACAATAATTGACGGAGAAATGTATATCAACAGAGAGAAAGTACTTGATTGCAATCGAATAAAAATAATTGCCTAAATCTGAGAATAAGATATTAAATTTTAAATGAGGTTGCTTATGAAGTGGAAGTAGATTGTTGTATTTGTCTGTGTTCGAATAACATGGATGTTGAAATTCGCAGAATTTAGAATCCCTTTTAGTATATTGAATAAGCTGTTTATTTTTTTAAAAGTACTATTATCTTCTTTCCAACCCCCTAGAACTTTTGGAATTTTCATAATTACCAACTAAACGTGTATTTATTGAATTAAGTTATTTAATATATATATATAACAGTACTTATATTAGTTGCGAGTTAAAGTGGAAATACTCTTATTTCATATGTAATTCTCAAGCGAGTAAGTGAGAGTTTATTAATGTCGGACTCTAAAGCAACACGGGAGGCTTGTAATTTTAAGTCCCACGTAAGTGAAATGAAGATAACACCTTAACTGGTACCTTCCTTTCGGAACTTTCAAACCACGCCAAAAAGTAGAACACTGGGCCTCCACAGATTTAACGTGCATCAGCCCTCTCCCGACAAGTCTTCAGTGGTACTAGGGCTCGAACACGCTAGCCAGGAGTCCGTGACCATAACCACTAGGCTATAGTAGTCCCTAAACTCAATAAATTCGTAGAATAATTTCAACAAGTCGAGAACTGCACTAAAAGTTTTCTAAACACCATTTGCGGAAATACCATAAATAAAATATCTCTTTAAATCTTGTACACAAAATAATTTTAAATTTCTAAAAAAACATGATATTGTGCAAAAAGATATAAAAGTCAGCAGGATTTTAAGGCACCTGGATACTTTTTTCTTTTAAATGGGGCTGTGTATTGGTAATTACCATTGCAGACCTAGTACATTCCCCGGGAACTCTCATATCTTTTTAGTGCGGCACCACATAGGTGAAATATAAAACTCAGCAAATAATTTTGATGTCCAATTTCCTCCCCAGATGGAGGCACCTGAACTTTGACAATGCGAAATTGTATTAAGAATTTTAATTTGCGGAAAACACCCAAGCGAAACAGGCACTCTAAGGATCTTTAACGTGCCATTTAATGATACGATATGGACACTGAGTTCGAATTTTTACATCATGAAAATCCATCGTCTAAAGTCGGGGTCGAACCCGCAAACTTGAATGCACTAAGCCAGCGCCTAACCAACTTCACCACATAGCCGGTTGTCTCTCTCTCATCTAGATACGTCAATGAGTAAAAATCCCAACAGTTAATAATCCCAAAATTGTAGAAAATAAAAATTTCCTTTCATAAATCTTATTTAACTTTTTGAAGAAAAAAAATGTGAGAATTATTTTTTTCTATTAAAAACACTACTAAAAGTTTGATGTGATTTTTTTCGTCCACATCTTACGAAAAAAGAAAACATTGAAAAATGATGTAATTTGTATGGTTCAGTTATTCGGAGGACGTTTACCCAACAGTTTAGAGACTAGATTCCTTGCAACCACACTCTACAAAGAGCTGTGTTTAAATAAAATAAATGGCTGATAAATGTACAAAAATGAGTAATATGCGTGAAGTCAGCTGTGTAAATGTAAATATGATAACAAACTCTCTATTCACAATGAGTATTAATCGGACATTGAATTTCGATGAGGAATGAATATTTTTTATTTGCTCAATCAACTGTGACAATCAACTTAACTTGCATAATCATGACTGATAAAATGTCATACTCCAACTCGGGTGATTTAACACGGGGGAAAAAAAATGGCGAGTAGTTTTATTGACGTAAAAAGAACTGAACGAGGTATCCCGCAACAATATTGTTGTTTGATATTGCATTTTTAAGAAATTCGAAAAGTATTATTCTTGTATTAATAGAGAGAACTATAAATAATGCCAACTTTTAAAACTAATAACAATCAGGCAATTAATTATGATATAATTAATAACATAATTAGTGCTATAAACTAACTAATTTAAAACAGGCTGTGTAATTAAAAATCACATATACATGTGTGAATAAAATATTGGCACAACACGAGATGTGTTCTCAAAGATTATTTAACATTATATTTGGAAGACATTCGAAATGTAAATATTCTTGTATTTACACTCGTAAATGGTTATGAATGATGCCAACTTTAAGAACAATATTACTAATAGCAAATGATTAATCAACAACAAGTCTCTCTCAAATTAGCCATCATTTAAATTAGAATATAAATGATACAATAAAACAAACAGTAATAAAAATGTACACATGTATATTAATGAAATATTCGCATTTTTCTTTTGTTGTGAGGATAATAATTCCAGATAAAGATATCCGACTACTTTCGGAACCGTGATTTTGCAAAAGCACATAAATGGATAATTTTCATGATATTTAGATTAGAATACATGTATAAAATAGTTTTAAGGACGTTTTGACAAAAAAAATTATTTAAATACAATATTTGGAAAAAATTTAACTTAGAATAATCTTTTTTAAAAAATGTTCTCCCTTTTGAAAAAAAATGCTTTATTATAATAATATTTTGCCTGTACATACCCTCGCCCCTCTGTACAGAGGCTCAAAAAAAAATTTTTTGAAATATATAACTTGGGAAGTAGGTTTATCCATGTTTTACGACAACAGGGGGGAGAAAATTTTAAAAAAAAAAAACGCCGATAATTATTTAAATGGGTTGTAGTGGCCGCGGTAGCCGAGTGGTATAGGTATCGGATCGTGGCTTGCCTTGTCACGAGTTTCCGGGGCCCATACCACTAAAGACCCGCGTTGTAGGGGGAGGGGATGCATCGGCCCAAAACTGGCGGGGCTGAAACGTTCTCTCGTTGGTGTGGTGTGGTAGTTGGAGGGGGGGTGCCAGTTTAGGGGGTCATCCACGTCACTTGACCATGGTTCAATTACGTGGTCCGTCGCCAAAAAACCCTCCCTAGCTGGAAAAAGTGCGACGTTAATATTCAATCAATCAATCAATGGGTTGTAACTCTAAGAATAAAAGTGAATTTTTTAAAACTCGTAGTTGGGGCCTCTGTAAAAAAGGGTTTAAACCATATACAGGCAAAATATTATTAAAAAAAGCCCTTTTTCAAAAAAGGAGAACATTTTGAAAAAAAAAATCAAAATATTGT
Source organism: Trichonephila inaurata madagascariensis (assembly GCA_019973955.1). Classification (NCBI taxonomy): domain Eukaryota; kingdom Metazoa; phylum Arthropoda; class Arachnida; order Araneae; family Nephilidae; genus Trichonephila; species Trichonephila inaurata. Next base: position 250,872 of record BMAV01013252.1, read on the forward strand.
AGTTAAATAATTTTTTTTGACAAAAAAATGTCCTTAAAAAAAATTTTTATGCATGAATTCTAATCTGAGTGACACTAAATATCATGAAAATTATCCATTTATACACTTTTTTTAAAATCACGGTTCCGAACGTATTTGGATACCTTAACAGAAATTAAGTTTAGATTCATTGACTAAGAAGAATATATCGGTCTATTAAATAAGTTGAATATCCAATAAAAAAAATTCATTTTCGAATATCTTTCAGTCCAAATTTTTTTGCGGATTCCAAGCATTTATCTTGGTGTGGTGTGGTAGTTAGGAGAGGGGGTTGCCAGCTCAGGTGTTATTTCCACGTAACTTAACCATGGTTCAAAATTACGTGGTCCGTCGCCAAAAGCCCTCGTGTAGCTGAACAGTGCGACGTTAATATTCAATCAATCAATTAACCAAGCATTTATCTGAATTTAAGTTTTTAAAATAGTAAAAATCTTCGCGCGTAAATGGAACAACACTTCCTGTACAATATATACTTATAGATATCCATAATGTTGTCAAAAAAGTTTATGAGAAATCTATTATATATATTTTTGAAGATATATATACATTTAAGCGAATTTTGGCTGTTGCATTTGCTTGTACATCATAAATTTTAAATCGAAAGTTCTGAAAGAATGGATAACTTCTTTTGTGAGTGCGTTTAATAACTACGTGCATTCACTGACTAAATATTTCTATTGGGAATAAATTTAGCCTCTCGGGAATAAAACTTTCTTTTGTTAGATATTAACTATTTTAAACATCGTGATGTTTAAATTTTAAAGGTATCCGACTACGTTGAACCCGTGTTTTTTAAAAAGCGTATAAATGAATAAATTTATGATATTTAGTGTCACTTAGATTAGAAAATGTATATAAAATTGTTTTTTGAAATATTCAAAAAAAAAATTTTTTAAGAAATATTTTGACAAAAAAGAACATAGAAGACCCATTTTCAAAATATATTCTCCTTTTTTTGGAAAAAAAGTTTCTATTATAATAATATTTTGCCTGTATATGCTCGACCTTCGGGGTCAACTAAATTTTTGAAATATATAAATTAAAGGGTTTTTTCATGTTTTTCGACAACAGAGGGGGGAAATTTTAAAAAAAGCCGATAAATTTTAATGGGTTGTAACCTTTAAAATAATGTGAATTTTTTAAAACAGTTGAGTCTGTACAGAGGTTGAGTTTTAAACAGGCAAAAAATTATTATAATAGAAGCATTTTTCACAAAAGGGGAACATTTTGAAAAAAAGGGTTTTTCTAAGTTCATTTTTGCCGAAATATTGTATTTAAATAATTTTTTTGTCATAATGTCCTTAAAACACTTTTATACATGTGTTCTAATCTAAGTGACACAAAATATCATGAAAATTATCCATTTATGCGCTTTTTTAAAATCACTGTTCTCTGAACGTAGTCGGATACCTTAAAATATCTATTGCACAAAGATATAGAGTCTTCATTTTTCTCAAATAGAATCTATAATCTTTTTCCAAAACTTAGAGGCTTTTAGTTATATTTTCTCTACACACACAGCCCAAGGTACATCTTAATTTTTATATCTTAAAGTGTAAAAGAACTATGTGCCTATATTGTGTACAGCAAGGGTGGGCAACTAATGGCCCGCGGGTCGCATGTGGCCCGCAAAGAGTTTTTATGCAACCCGCCAAGATAATGAGAAAATCCACCTTGAAGGAAGATTTCTTTTCCATTCGCGATCCAAGATTCATCTTTCATTTTTCACTGTTAGGAAAACAAAGCACCTGAAATTGTTTCTGCTAAAATTAGAGATAATATCTGCAGAGTTTGGAGGACGCGATCACAAGAAGATTTCAAGTTTTTAAGAAAAATTGAGTCTAAATTATTTTCCAGTTCCCCCTACCTGAAAAATTGATAAACTCCGAGGGGCTACACGAACAATTGACTTGGGGTAGATTACAGTGGTAAGAAAATGTTTAATGTTATGACATTGACTTTTAGAAATCTTTGTCAGCGGAAAAATGTCCTTGTATGAGGGAATTGTTGGAAAATTGTTCTTATTTTAGTCGTCATATATTTGTGAGCAAAGTTTTTCTTGCATAAAGATCAACAAGAGTTAGAAGAATAAGTTATATAGCTGGCATTGGCTTGCAGGTTGTGATGAGAATTTCAACAAGCAGTCTCACACGCCTGATTTAAAAAGGGGTACTTATGTACGCACGTAAGAATTCTTTTGGGGTAACAAAATTAAAAAACTTTCTAAAAGTCTTTGCGGGCAAACTGGGCCAAGGACGAAAGGCGGTCACGAGCAGATTGAACGTACTTACCTTCAGTCAATCGGACCAGCCAAACCTGAGATAATCACGATTTAAATAAATTTAAGCACCCCCCCCACAGGAAAGGAAATAATAGAAGGGGGGGGCGAAGGAGGGGAAAGATCTGTACCGCGCGCGCGCCCCCTTTTTCATATTTTAGACAAAAAATTTTTTCGCATCCGTTCCCACGGAACCAAAAACAAAAAGGCGCTGACGCGGGGTATAGTCCAGTGGTAGAGCATTCGAATGCCCTCGAGTGGTCCCGGGTTTAAAAACCGGAAATTTTTTCAGGGAAGTGAGGAAAAGAAATTTTTTTTAGGATTTTTAAGGCGGGAAGATCTGTCCCATTCTGTATATTTCTAGACAAACATTTCCCCTATCCTTCCTACGGAAAAAAGCAAACTCTCTGACACGGGGTGTATAGCCGTGGTAGAGCATTTGGGTGAATCGGGAGGTCCCATTTTCAGGGAAGGGAAAAGAAATAATTTTTTTTAGAATTTCGAAGGC
>BMAV01013253.1:0-52077 GCA_019973955.1 Trichonephila inaurata madagascariensis
AGTACTTCTTCTTACTTTTTTTAACACCCCCCTTTCTACAAGTTTAACACTCCATCCTTTAGAGTGAACGAAGGAATTGTGCCCCATGAATAGTTCTTTTTGTAGAAAAAACATTCTGTCGATTCTGGTTCTCTTTCAGGGTGTCGGAGAAAAAAAAATAAAGATGAAACAAACAACCCTCTAGGAGGTGAAGCTATATTTGTTTCCCCTCAAGGCGTGAGAGAAGAATATATAGTTTACTTTGAAAAAAAAAAATGAGTGTGTGCTTATGTCTTTAGGATAGAAGTGATAAATTCAAATTTTGTAATGTTATTTCAGGGAATAGTCTGATGTATGAAAAAGAAGGTAATATTAGTATTGTTCTATAAAATTATTTATTTTTATGCTTGTACTCATAAAGTAATATTTTTGAGAGAAATATACAGTCATATTTGAGAATAAATTGTATTCTAAAAAGGAAACTATAGGTTTGTTGTAGCTGAAACATGTTATAAATACTTTAGATTCAAAAATGATTTTAAATATCTATAAAAATTTCCGTCAATGGTTATTCCGTATCTCCTCGTTTTCATTTGAATCATTTGACAAAATTAAATTGAACTTTGATTTTAAAGAATCAACTAAAAGTTTTGAATAAAATTTTGAAAAATCTACCTTAAAATTCCCACTCAAAAGCATAGGTAATTTGTTCAGAAGACCCGATCCTGCTTTGTGAATTTTGGTTGTAACTTAACAATATTCAACTCTATCCATGAGTTAATTTAAGCAAAGTGATAGTAAGACAGGTAACTGATTGGTAAGAGAGGAATTTTAAAATTTTAGAAGAGATTTAATCAAAATATTTATATCACATAATCTCTAGCTTATACCTGCTCTTTGGTCATTGTATGGCAGTTTTGTACAGATATATATGGTTTTGCTGTAAATAAGGCTTTTTGAATATAATATGTTTTCTCTTTTATTTAAATTATTTAATGTAACGTTATTTTTATAGCTGTATACTTTAGTTTTTTTTCTCATTTCCTTTTTTATACTCAAAGTGTATTTAAGTATTGTGAGTAATATAACAGTTTGTTCATTGCTATTCTGACTCACTTAAAAAATAAATTTTTATTCTTAAATTCACTGCAATTTTTCTAACGATAATTGTACTATTTACTCAGTTCTATAAAAATTTGTCCTTTTTCTCTACATTTTTTTAAATTTTAGTGTAGGATTTCTCTTTCTCTTTAAGACTACTTTTAAAAAATATTACTTATTTCATTTTCATTTTTAACTACGATTAGAAAGAATCCCTCCATTTATTTTTGTAGAAAGAGATAGCAGGGAAGGAGTCCTACTTAGATGGAAGCTAGGAACTTTTTATCATAGCGTAATGGTGGGGGACAAATACTGCGTTTTATGCCGTTTCGGAGTGGTGGAACGAGAGAAAACGTCCCTCCTTTTCTTTTTAGGGGTGTGTATGTCGCGGATGAACTTACACGAGCACGATTTCCCACTAAAGGCGAAAAAATTTTAATCAGGGTTAAAAAACAGATCGGGACGTTCTTTCAAGTTCCCTCTGCAGCAAAACGCGCCTATAGAGTTTATCACTTAAAAATTCATTCGGTGATTCAATACGCTTCTAGGCATGAAAAATGAAAACTGGGGTAGCAAACTGTCATCTAAGAGATCACGCTATAATTCATTTGGTTTCTTACAAAAGTCAAACAAAAGATGTCGAGTTATTTTCGAGAATTACATTCAACATGGGTACTCTGTAATAATCTAATCAATAGAAATGTATAATCCCATTAGTGAATTTATTTAAAAAGAACAAAGGGTGCAATGTTATAGGAACCCATAGAAGAAAATTTTAATAAATTTATTAAAAGACCTAGTGAGGATTAATAAAAAAATTAACTTAAGAAACTGTGAGGCACACGCAAAATGAAAATAAATTGTAATCAGCGCATTAAACACTTCTATAAGCTAATGTTTACCGAAAAGTAATTCAGTAGAAAAATTAAAGAGAAAATAAATTTTAATTAAATTTGTAAGACTGGAGTTAATTAGTGTTCTGTATGTGTGTTTGACAACTACCAAATTACCTAGTTTTTTTTAAATTTTACCTATATTGGATTCCTTTCTAAATTTCTACATAATGCAAAAAAAAATTTACCCTTCGACTTTTACGTGTGTTTAGGTCCCACTAAAAAGTTGGTTTTAATTAGCTTCATTACAATTATAATGTTATGTAAAGAGGTCCAGATTATATTAAATAATAAGTAAAGATATATAAAATAGTATTATAACATTAAAATATAATTATTGAAAAGAAAATAATTTCAGATGTTTTTAGATATGGATATATTAATGTGTCTATTTTTGAAAGAATGTGTGTGAAATAAAAGTTTTTTAACAAAGGGGTGAAAAAAAATTTTTGAAAATAAAAAAAGGAAATACTTTTTTAATTTATTCCTTAAAAAATCTACTATACGGTTTGAAATATTTGGCATAACCTTTTTTTCCCTGTCTCAGTGGATATATGTTTATAAGTGATGTAACGATCCCTCTTAAATCGCGTTTTATTTTCTTTGAGGGAATATGATTAATCTACATTGATTATAATGTACTCGTTTTATTGGTTTTGTTGTATCAATTGTCAAGTTGTGAGCCTTAAGTGTGGCAGCTGGAGGTTAAAATGTTGCGGAAATTTTAACACTTATTTCTTTTAATTGTTTTGAGATGGATACTAATCTAAAGAAGCATTCTAAAATAATCATTCTTGATGAACACACTTCTATGACTGTGAGAGATATAGCTACGACAGTTGACGTGGACATCTCAAGAGTTTCAAGGATTTTAAAAACCTTTTAAGATTCGAGAACATCATCTCCAAAAAGAAAAGGAAAATGTGGGATCCAACTTTAAACAAGAACTGAAAATATCTAAATATAAAAGGGAAAATGAAAAACCCGATTGAAAGACCTTCGGGGGAAGCATTGAATTATGGTGTTGAAGCAAGCCGTTCAAGTAAAAAAAAAAAATTCGGAATAAACCCCAAAAGGAAAAAAGACAGAGGAAAAAATAAATACTAAATTACAAAACCATAAAATAATGTTTTATAGAATAGGCCAAAATACCAATTTTGAAAGGTTAATGACAAGACGAAGGCGATTTTTTGGGCATAAAAAAAAATTTGGGTTTTCGGGGGTGCAAATAAAAATGTAACTGAAAGAAAAAAAGATGAAAATCTGCAACTATATCATACCGAACAGATTGTAAGACCTGACCCTTCTAAACAAAGGGTTTTGGGTCAATCTTTAAAAAATGGCATCAAAAAACTTGGCCTCTTAACTCCGTGATGAATTCTGTCAAACACAAATGAAGATTATACAACCGAGTTTTTACATTTACGGAACATTTAATCATGAATTGTTTCTTATCACAATTCGAAATTGATCCAGACTTTTATGAAGGAAATCAAAAGTGCTTAATTGGCCTGGCAATTCACGAGACCTAACGCTATTAAGAAATTATGGCACATTCCCCCTTGGGATCATTGGTTAAGTCCCAAATTCTGCTGGAAGGGGGGCGACAATTATCAAATGAAACTTCGGAAAGCTTTTGGTTTTAAAAAAAAACTCTTTCCGACTTTATTAATTACATATTAAAGTGTCAAATAACAGCAATCCATCTAAATTCCTCGAGATAATTGAGAATTAATGCATGGTTTAAGTTTCAATAAATATTACGCTCTGACTTTTTTACAGCTAGTCTTAATTGGAAGTTTTTTTGAATTTGTCATGTTCAATTCATGAAGGTAACAACCAAACGTGATATTTTAACGTGCACCACCCTTTTAGAGATCGAGTTTTTAGTGATACAGATTTCGAACTCACACACACACACATGACTTGAAAACCTTAACCACAAGTGTGTGGCAATGTTGTCTTTCTGACCAAGCCAACCAGCTAGATATTAAAAGTAGAAAAATTTCGTGTTACAGAGATATAAAGCCAGAAGGAATTGAGGATCTAACTAACAAGAGCGTAACATTCCCAAATTAAAAAAAAAAAAAAGCCTTCTAAAACGGTTAGCCATGCTTTGTTTTACTCGGTCGCATTGAGAGTTTCACATAGCTACACAACCTCAATGCTAATCCAAAAATTATAATATATGTATTTGATGGTGAATATACTAAATTTTAAAGGTAATAATAATTTTTTTAGGAAAACCTATAACATGACATAATATAAAATCAAAATCTCACATACTTTCACCAGTATTAACGTAAAAATGAAATAATTTCAAAGTATTCCTATTTGTAGCAACGATGAAAGTAAACTCAATTGGACTGGATTTTAATTTACATTGCGATACCTTCATTGGCTTTCTCTTCAAAACCAAAAAAAGGGGAAAACTTTCAAAATTAACTAAGTGTGGGTTTCTTTTTTTTTCCCCCGCCTTTTCAAGGAAAAGTACAATTCCAGTATTAATTTTTTTTTTTAAATTACTGTTTTATAGTAATGTTTTAATAGAAAATTATTATAAAAAAAAAAAAATTAAACTCTTAAATTGATAAACCTGCGAGACAATTATTGCAGCGAAATCAATTATAATCAGCACATTAAACATTTAGGCAAACTATTCTTGAATAATATTGTGGGGAAATTCTGCGGTAAAACTGTAGAAAAACGAAGATTCTACAGGAAATCTGTAACGGGGGAAAAGTCGACCAAAAACTACTTTAGTACTTGAAATTTCGTGGCAACGCCAACCCAAAATAGGGAAAAGACCCCTCGGACAAAGAACAACAGAATAAAATGTGAACAGTTTTTTTTTTAAATGGAACTAATACCGGATGAAATCGATATTCTAACCGAGAGGAATATAACATTTCTAAGTTTAAAAAGCGTTTTTTTAATTACTATATAATGAGATTAGTTGTGTAAAAGGGAGCGCGTGCTATGTTTACTTGCGCGCACTGTAAGTAACAAATAGATGCACATAATATCTGCAAACCCATAAAATAAGATATATTTATGTGTGCTTGTGGCTCAATATACAAAAAATTAGTACTAATAATAATTTTTAATAGTAAAACATACAGCTACATCAAACTAAAAGAAAAACGAGAGATTTTACCAGTATTAACTAGCAAATTAAATGAATGCAAACTACTCCTTTTTATACCATCGATAAGCGATATAATCCCTGAATGATGGTGATTTTTGTTGGAAAATATGTCCGGCTTGAGTAAGCAATTCTCAACCCTCTATCTGGTACTTACCCCTCACGGGGCTCACCTTCTTTAGGTGAGTAAGGGTATCATAATCCCGAGGTACCCTAGTGATCTTTTCCTTTTCCCAAAGGGGTTTACTATCTTTGGTAAACACGGGTGTCACGACCCCGGGGTACCCCAATGATCCTTCTCTATTTTCGACCCTCCATCTTGCCATACAATTTCTCCTTTTCTTTTCCCATCCAGACAACAGACCTATGAATAATTGGTGCACTACAGCCAAAACTGGCTCTTACGCCATAAAACACCAAACTCATCACTATCTTGTACTTAAATTCTTTGTGCAGAAAAGTATTAGGTGGAACTTAAAAATCCGTGATGAATTTTGTCCAACACACGTAAATCTTACGCAGTACAGTTATTGCATTTCTGGAACAATTCAACATGAATTGGCTTCTTGTCGCAAATCGAAATTTTCCGAGACTTTTATGAAGGAAAACAGCATTGTTTAAAAAGCTTGATAATTCAACAGACCTAAACACTAATGAGAATTTAGGATATATTCATATGGCACCATGGTATGGGACACAATCTGCTGACATGAAACAGGTGCCCTGGTATTTCTAGAGAGGTGGCTATAATCACTCGAAACTCGAGATGCTTTTAGTATCTATATCTAAGAAACTACTCTTTCTTCAACTTTATTAATTACATTTTAAAGTATCAAACAGCACAAGTGATCTAATTTCTGCTACATAAATGAGACTGAATGCAAAGTTTCAGTTTTATTAAAATAATACGCCTTGGCTAGTTACGATGACACTAGTCCGGTGTTCTTTAAACTGTGTGACGCGGCCTACTTGGGGGGCCCGAAAATTTTACGAAGGGGGTGTGAACATATTAAAAGTCAAAACAAAGGGTTATTTAAAAAAAATTAATAATTTACTAAAAGTTAACAAACAAATTACATTTTTTCATATAATAAAGAATTAAATACATATTTACACTAATATATTACATTTATAAATATATCAGGGCTACATAATGTATTTTAGAATTAATTTAACAATATTAATTTAAGAACAAGTTTAATTACCAGTGACCTAGCTTGCTTGTCATATATATAATCAAAAACAATAATTAACACTTAACTTCATAGTTAATACGGTTTGTAATTAATCCCTTAATTGCCGATAAAAAGTTACGCGATTCGCTTCCCAATCCAACCGTTTTCCAAATAGGCGCGCGAATGTGATGTATTTGAGGGGGGAGGAATAAAGAAGCAAATAATTTGAAATAAGTAAATCCTTCCAAACACTGTCAAGGTCCTTTTATTGCACTCCAAAGTCTTGATGCCAGAAAAGATCATATATGGAATGACGTATATAGGACGTCCGGGGAAATAGAGGCTTGGCTTAGCGATGCATTTATATAAGCCGGAAGAGCTTAAAAGGTTAATTTTATTAGTTTAATATCAAATATTAGTTGAATTCAATGCATTGTTATTGTATGAGGAATCTATGAGGAAAATTATATCAAATATTGGGTCGCAAATATTGCAACTTTGAGTAGCTAACTGCATTAGTTTTAATGTCGAAGTATTTCGTAATTTCAAATATGTTCAATTGATGGCTGCAAATGTTCAAACATATTTTTAAACAGCACCGCCCATTCACACAGGTTATTGTGTTTTTAGTGATCCAGAACTCGAAACCGACTTGAGTACCTTTAACCATACATTTTGTGCAATGTTCCTTTTGTACCGCTCAACTAGGTAGATATTAAAAGTAGAAAAATTTCTGCGTTACAGAGAAAAGCTTAGGCTGAATTGAGTTGCTAACTAACGAGAACGTAATTCCTTAATTAAAAACATTTTCTAGTCATGTCTTGTTTAAATGTTGCCCATGCTGTAGATTTCAGTCGCATTAAGAGTTTCAGACAGCTGAACAACTAGACGCTACTCCTAAACTTATGATATGTATATTTGAGGCTGAACATACTTAAAGCCATCAGTGCACAACTTTGGGAAAACATATAGCAAAAACATAAAATAAAAATCCTCCCAAAAATTTCAGATACTTACCAGCATAATGCGAAAATGAAATCAAATGAAAAATGAATTTCAAAGTGTATTCCTTTAATTCATATCATAGAGTTGAAAGTAAACTCAATTAGACTGGTTTATGATTTTACATTGTGATATCTTTTTTTAGCTTTCTTCATAAACCAACAAAAATAATACTCTCAAGAATTAACTGTGTCTAAGCTGTTTTTATTCCGCACAGCCCTATTCAAGGAAAATATTCATTTCCAGTATTAGCTATTTAAAAAAAAATACGTAAGAGTAGGAATTACAAAAATTTTATAGAGAATTAATGAAGACAAATGTATGAAAAATTGAACTTTATATTCATAAATCTGCGAGACACTTATTGAAGCGAAATCAATGGTAATCAAAGTATATTACACATTTAGCAATCTACTATTGAACAATATTGTGGAGAAATTCAGCCAGTAAGACTATAGAGAAAGCCCAAAGTTCTACTGGAAATGTACGCTATAAATGAACAAAAATTGAAATGAATAAAAATTTGAAATACAGTCTTGACAACTCCAATCTACAGTATGAACATGCACTTCGGCACACTAAAACAACAGGCCAAATTGAATTTTTTTTTTTTTTTATAATAGGAAATTATTTCTTTACTTCTGACTGACAGAAATATAACATTTCTGGGGTGCTTTCAGATGCTTTTGTATCTAACTACACCTTAATAACATTAGTTTAAAAAGAAGTGCGTGTTATTCTCTTACTCGAGTGCAATGTTGAAAAGAATAATACGTGTACACATTAACTGGAAACACAAAAGTTTTGCATTATCACAAATTGAAGGCACATTATTCAATTTATTAGGTATACTACTATTTTGTATGCAAAAATGCACCTACATCAAATTAAAGACAAATTCGAAATTTACCGTGTACGTCTCTGATTGGGATAAACCCTCACCCTTCTATTCAAGTGAAGTTTATGACTCCAAAACCGACGTTAGGTGACAAGAGCAGGTAATATTGCGTCATTGTTTATTATCTGAATTTGGACAAACCCCACATCGAGTCTGGAAGTTAAGTACATTCCAAAAAGAGAACCGGTGACAAATAGGGTTGACATATAGGCGAAGCCTGTAAGGAAAGCTGGTGCAAAATGTGGTTAAAACCCTGTGCAGTGGATAACAACAAGAGTGTTCAGAAGTTAGGGTGAGAATAAATAATGACGCCCTTTATATAGATTCCAAAAACAGATCAGGAATGTGTTTGTGTTTTCCGCACAAATAGGGAGACGAATGCAAGCCAGTACAAGCAAGCAGACCTTTTGGCCTTCGCCAATGAAGACGGGCGTAAAGCTGCACCGCCCCTGGTAAGCTAAAGTGGGTTGATTTTGAGAGAGATAGAGCCCCGAGTGGTATCGAGGAGAGCCCTTTCGGAGCGAGCCTGGGAGAGAGAGAGTTCTGGTGAGTACAGATGATAGAGCCCGGATGGTGACAGAGAAGGAGATCCCTGGAAAGAGAAAACTGGGAGAGTGAGCCCTGAAAGCAAAAGCGCAATGTAGCGAGTGCCTTCTTTCGGAAATAGGATTGAACTCCCGTGAAATAGACTGTCCGTCTGGCTTGGCATATTTATTGACTTTTTAGTAAACCTATGAAGCAAATAAATAATGCTTTAATTTTGCGTACCTGAGACTTGGATTAAATTTTCTTGTTTGCTTTTACTACTACGACGTTATAAAAATCAGTATTAACAAAACAAATTGTAAATCAATTAAAAATTATCCTGCTATTAATATGATCGATCAGAACAAAACTACCGGGTTTTACAATTACAAATACGAGTTTTATATGGGATATGGAGCTACAGAGGGTGGTATTTCTTTTCCCTGAATGTGGATTTCCGTGAACTACCTACAGTATCTTCTTGTAACGTCCTGACTAAAGTTGGCTTAAAAATTTCTGGTTAACGATAGGGATCAAGAAACTTTAGTAAAACTGTATTTCCTTTTCAGTTACAACTAGTAACGTCCAAATGACATACGTATTGTATTGCATCTGCATGATATATAATATAGACGAAACTAGTTTTCATATATCCTAGGTGTGTCTTGAGATCGCCTATGGTTTGTTCTGGATATCGCATTGACCACACCTCAACCGAAATAGCAAAAAATTATATTTATAGTAGGTTGCCTGACAGGCACCAGCTACATCGCAGCCTTTTTCTCCAGTTTGTATAAAATTTTTCACTCCTGCTTTTGCTGGTCCTTTCTTTCGTTGCCCTCAAAACGCAGCCTCGCAGATTTATATCTCCTGACCGAGTTTTAAGTACTAAGTTGGCTCTTCCAGTAAGCCTTGATGAGTGTAAATGCAATACTGAGTTTAAGTGCAAAGTAGTCTAGAATGTCTCTACACGAGTCATGCACTCGACATGGTAAAGTCGCTCATATGTAGAATGACCCCTATTGTCCATTTTACAATCGGTTCTAAAACCAAATGACACGGCCCATATGATCGATGACTCACCCCCCCAAGTAGTCTTTTCTCTTACAAAGCAAACACCAACTTTCATACATGTTAAAACCATGCATACATGTTATAGGGAAAGAAAGAATGGAGAGACGTAATAAGAACATCTGTGTCCCCATCAATATTTTTCAATAGATGATGAATTGGTCAGATTCTGGTTCCCATTTGGTTGTCGGAGAAGAAAGAAGAGACGTAACAAACCAATCTCTATGAGACGAAGCTACAAAGCATCCGTTTCACCTTAAAACGTGACAAAAGAATTTGCAATTTACTTTGCAGAAAAACCATTCGGGAATTCTATACGCTTCTAGCCCCCAAAAATGGAAACCGAAGTTGGAAATTACCATTTAAGAGATGACACTATAATCACAGTTTTCTACAAAAGTCAGACAAAAAAAACATGGAGTTACTTTCATGAACTACATATGAATATTTTTACTTTATACTCCTGTAGCAAATAGAAATGTATAGCCCATTATTGATTTTTTTTCAAAACAAAGTAAGTAAATGCTATAACAACACATACAAGACAATTTTAATAGAAATTATGAAAAGGGCAGATGAGGAAAAAACTAAGATTTTAACTCAAAAACTGTAAAGCACCCTTTCTTTTAAATAAAAAATAAATGCTAATAGTTCACTAAACATTTCTTTTTAAAATAATTTCAATCTTTAGGAATTCATAAGAGAAGTAAAATAAAAGAGAAAAAAAAATTGATGCAATTTGTAAGACTGGAATTAATCAGTGTTCTGATAACCCAAATTACCTAACTCTTTTATTTTTTTTTTCCTACATTGTACCTCTTTCTGAATTTCCACATAATGAAAAGAAAAAAATTTTAGCCGCCGAAGTTTACGTGTGCTTAGTTCCCTCTAAAAGATTGGTTTTATAACCCCACATAACTATAATTGTATCTAAAGTGTCAAAGATTATATATATATATATATTAAATAATAAGTTATGATATAATATAATAGAAATAAATTGGAGATATATAATTATTGAAAAGAAAAATAATTTCTAATAATTTTAGGTGTGGATATTAACGTGTCTATTTGCCTGAAAGAATGTTAAATAAAGTTTTTTGAATAAATGGTGAAAAATATAATGTAAGTATTTGAAAGCAGAGATGATTTTTTCGGAGTTTACCCTTAAGAATCTACTATACTGCACGGAATTAAAATGGCAGCATTTTATTGTTTGAGTTGGTATGTGATCATCCTTTAGAGTCCAAAACTCACTTAAAAAACAAAGCTATATTCCGCCTAGAAGTAATGTAATTGATCAAACTTGACTATAATTTACTAACTTAATTGGTTTTGGGTGTATTGATTGTCTAGTTCCCTGATTCTTTCAGCGGGACAGCTGTGGTTAAGTGACGTTGCGTTAATTTTAAAAACGTATTACTTTAGTTGTCTTCAGATGTTGAAACTACTTTTAAAAAGCATTCTAAAATAATACCTTTTATTAATTACATTTTAAAGTATAAAGCAGCAGAAGTGATCTTAAATTTTTGCTGGATAATCTCAGACTGAATGCAAAGTTTCAGTTTTATTATTAAATAATACGCTTTGCTATTTACGATGACTCTAGTCCGGTGTTCCCTTTAAACTGTGTGACGCGGCCTCCCCTTTGGGGCCCGAAAATTCTTCCAGGTGTGTGAACAAATTAAAAGTCGAAAACAAAGGGTTATTTTAAGAAAATTAATAATTTACTAAAAGTTAACAAACAACAAATTATACTTTTTCATACAAAATAATAAAATAAAGCATTTTACACTGATATATTACATTTATAAATATATCAAAAGCATATAGCGTATTTTAGAATTAATTTAACACAATATTAATTTAAGAACAAATTTAATCTACTCAAAGACCCTGCTTGCTTGTCATATATATAATTAAAAAGACAGTAATTTAACACTTATCTTAATAATTTATACGGTTTGTAATTAAATCCCCTTAATTGCCGATTAGTTTCATGATTCGCTTCCCAATCCAACCACTTTCCAAGTAGGCGCGCTGAATGTGATGTATTTGAGGGGGAGGAATAAAAGAAGCAAATAATTTGAAATATAAGTACCAAACACTGACAAGGTCCTTTTATTGCACCCAAAGTCTTCGGTGCACAGAAAAAGATCATACATCGGTATGACGTATATAGACGTCCGGGGAAATAGAGGCTTTGGCTTAGCGGGATGCATTTGCATGTGCTTCTCGGAAGCTAAAAGGTTAATTTTATTAGTTTAAGAGTCAAAGTATAATATTATTGGACCCAATGCATTGTGTTATTGTATGAGGAAGGCGCGAGGAAAATTATGATTGAATATTGGGTCGCAAATATTGCAACTTTGAGAAGAAATTGCATTAGTTTTAATGTCGAAGTATTTCGTAATTTCAAATATGTTCAATTGATGAAGGTAACAACCAGACATATTTTAAACAGCACTGCCCATTCACAGGTTGTGTTTTTAGTGATCCAGAACTCGAACTCGACTTGAGTACTCCAAACCATACATTTTGTGCAATGTTCCTTTGTGACCAAGCCAACTAGGTAGATATTAAGCGAGAAAAATCTCATGTTACAGAGAAAAGCCAGAAGGAAAATGAGCCGCTGAACCAACGAGAACGTATAATTCTTACCCAAAACACATTTTCTAGTCATGTTTTGTTAAAATGTTGCCCATGCTGTAGATTACTCAGTCGCATTAAGAGTTTCAGACAGCTGAACAACCAGAATGCTACTCCTAAACTTATGATATGTATATTTGATAGTTGAACATACCAAAGATTAGTGGTAATAATAATTTTTTAGGAAAACATATAGCAAAACATAAAATAAAATCAAAATTCTGTGATACTTTCTACCAGTATATTAATGCGAAAATGAAATCAAATGAAATGAATTTCAAAGTGTACTCCCTATTCATATCATAGAGTTTTGAAAGTAAAACTCAATTAGACTGGTTTTTATGATTTACATTGTGATATCTTTTTAGCTTTCTTCTATAAACTAAATAAAAAATAATATTCTCAAGAATTAACTGTGTCTAAGCGTTTTTTATTCCGCACAGCCCTTATTCAAGGAAAAATATCTATTTCCAGTATTAATTATTTAAAAAAATATTTGTGTTATAGGAATTAAGTAAAAAAATTTTTTTATAGAGAATTAATTTAAAGACAAATGAAGTGAAAAATTGGAACCTTTATATTCATAAATCTGCGAGACACTTTATTGAAGCGAAATCAATGTAATCAAAGCATATTACACATTTAGCAATCTACTATTGAACAATATTGTGGAGAAATTCAGCCAGTAAGACTATAGAGAAACGAAGGTTCTACTGGAAATGTAATAAAGGGAAAGGGAATCGGAACAAAATTGCAAAATTTAATGAAGTACCTGAAATGCCCCACAACGCCACCATGAGTACGTGAAACATGCATCTCGGTAATAACAAAACAAAAGGCTAAATTGAATTTTTTTATAATAGAAATAATTTTTACTTCTTGACTGACAGAAATATAACATTTCTAAGTTTTCAGATGCTTTTGTCTGTAACTACACCTTAATAAATATTAGTTTAAAAGAAGTGCGTGCTATTCTTACTGAGTGCAACAAGTGTAAAAGAATATGTGTGTATACACATTTAAACTGGAAACACAAAAAAGTTTTGATATTTTACAATTGAAGGCACATTATTCAATTTATTAGTGGTAATAATATTTTGTATGGTAAAAAATGCACCTACATCATTCGGTTCCCCCATTTGGTTGTCGGAGAAGAAAGAAGAGACGTAAAAACCACCCTCTATGAGACGAAGCTACATCCGTTTCACCTTAAAACGTGACAAAAGAATTTGCAATTTACTTTGCAGAAAACCATTCGGGAATTTATACGCTTCTGGGCCTCAAAATGGAAACCGAAGTTGGAAATTACCATTTAAGAGATGACACTATAAATCATTAGCTTTCTACAAAAGTCAGACAAAAAACATGGAGTTACTTTATGAACTACATATGAATTTTTTTTACTTTATACCCTGTATGCAATAGAAATGTATAAGCCCATTATTGATTTTTTTAAAAAACAAAGGGTGCAATGCTATAACAACACATACAAGACAATTTTAATAGAAATTGTTTAAAAGGGTTGATGAGGAAAACTAAGGTTTTAACTCAAAAACTGTGAAGCACTTTTAAAAAAAAATAAATGCTAACTAGTTCACTAAACATTTCTTAAAATATTTTGATTTGAGGAATTCGGAAGTAAAATTAAAAAAAAAAAAAAAAAATTGATGCAATTTGTAAGACGGGAATTAATCAGTGTTCTGATAACTCCAAATTACCTAACTTTTTATTTTTTTTTCCTACATTGCATTCCTTTCTGAATTTCCACATAATGAAAAAAAGAAAAATTTTAGCCGCCGAAGTTTACGTGTGCTTAGGTCCCTCTAAAGATTGGTTTTATAATTAACTTCAATACAACTATAATTGTATCTAAAGTGTCAAAGATTATATATATATATATTTAAATAATAAGTTATGATATAATATAATAGAAATAAATTGAGATATATAATTTTTGGGAAAAGAAAATAATTTCTAATAATTTTAGGTGTGGATATATTAACGTGTCTATTTGCCTGAAAGAATGTTAAATAAATTTTTTTGAATAAATGGTGAAAAAAATAATGTAAGTATTTGAAAGCAGAGATGATTTTTTTTCGAGTTTACTCCTTAAGAATCTACTATACTGCACGAATTAAATGGCAGAAGCATTTTTTTATTGTTTGAGTTGGTATGTGATCATCCTTTAGTCCAAAACTCACTTAAAACAGTTATATCTGCCTAGGGAAATAATGTGATTGATCAAACTTGACTATAATTTACTAATTTAATTGGTTTTGGTGTATCGATTGTCTAGTTCTGATTCTTTCAAAGGGACAGCTGGTGGTTATGACGTTGCGTTAATTTTAAAACGTATTACTTTTAGTTGTCTTCAGATGGAAACTACTTTTAAAAAGCATTCTAAAATAATTACTCTTTATTAACCTTTAGGAGACGGCGGTTTTTGTGAGAAAAAAGCCCTTAAAGACGGCGCTTCCAGCGAAGTTTATTCCCCTTTTTCGCTGATTGATGGCACCATAAATCGGCGGAAAAAAAGGCAGGGTACTCGGTGATACCCCGGGAATATGGGGATGTTCGAAGCTTAGAAAGCCCCAAACACAAATGCCCCCCTTTCTTAGGAAAACTTTTTTTTTTGGAAAACCACTTACTATGTTTTCAGTTCAAAAATTAAAAAATTTATTTATATCTTTTAAAAAAAAAATTTTCCCTTTACAATTTAAGCTGTTTTTCCCTAGATTTCCTTCGATATTATTAAGAGCATGAAAAAAATAGCACAAAACAGTGGTGAAATGTAAAAGTATTTTAAAAAAAATTAGCAGAAAAAGGTACAACAAACTAACCCAAATTTAATTGATTTTATTTAAAAAAAATTTATTTAAATTTTGTTTTTTTCAAAATTTATTAAAATAGTTAAAAAATGTTTTAAATTTATTTTTTTTCATTTAAATGTGGGAATTTGGTACACACCTGGTGTTAAAACTTAAAATAGTCTAATTAGAAATAAAAGTAAATAATATGATTCTTCATAAATTTCCATAATTATAATTAAAAATACAAAATAAAAAAAAAAGCACAAATTGCGTTCATGTCTCTTTTATGTTATAATGAAAATTCAGACTTTCTAAATTTGGGAAAAGAAGTAATTTTAAAAAGCTCTTACAAGTATTCACAGCATCTGCTTCAATAACCGTATTGTCATAAATTTTTTTTTTGGAAACTTCATTGTTATCAATTTAAAATTGTTTTTTTTTTTTGAACATGCCAAAAAAAATTTTAAAAAAATTTAAAACCTCTTAAGAATTTTCAAAATATATCTTCCATAAAGGAATGATAGATTTGATGTAAAATTGTCTTTTTTTTTAATTTTTCCATTTTTTTTGAACATGCCAGAAAAAATTTTAAAAATTTAAATACTTTTAAATTTTCATATATATCTTCCATAAAAGGAATGATAGATTTGATGTAAAATTGTCATTTTTTTTATTTTTCCATATTGTGATATATTAGAATTCATAGTACTCAACAATCCTAAGATTAAATCTACATTTTATTAACAAGCATTTTTCAAAACTTAAAATTTATTTTCTTTATCAATTTTTTATTTTGAAAAATTATAATAAAACATTTACTGTGGCAAATAAATTAGATGAATAGCAGTTAGGTGTTTCAATTATGCTATAAAATGTGAATATCCTAAGCCTATAAGTGGGCCCGTTGAATAGTGCGACATTGTAGTCCTACATGTTTTTTTAAAAATGGTCACGATTAGAGGTTCCATTGCATACAAGCTATACGCATAAAATCAAAATCCCATTGTTATGGTGTGGAAATAAAAGTGGGGCCCAATATCGTTCTCTTTACTTATCGTCATTTAAATTACGAGGTCCGTCTTATTACTTTGACTCTAAAGAACTGTAAATGAAATATTAAAAATTTTATAAATTTACCTCGTGTTCCTAAAATAAATTATTTAAATACACATTATAGAAATTTAAAAATTAAAATTTAATAAATTGTTTTCTTTAGTAAAAAGAAAATATTTTAATTTTTTTTTTACTTGATAGTAAAACGCAAAGAATAAGTGATATAAAAAAGACAAAATATTATGCCTACAAACATATTTAAGTTGCTGTGAGGAGCTTATGCATCTCGGTAAACTTGTTTATAAAAAAAGGATTATATTATTCTTATTTATATTTAATTTTTTTTTGAGTAAGGACAACATAGATTTTAATTTTTTTTTCACCTTTTGTAAAAAAAAAAAATGATACCCTTAGTTTTTGAAAAACCCTTTACTTTTTATTTAAAATTTCAAAAAAAATTGCATAATATTGCTTAAATTCTAAGATTACTGCTCTGATTTTTGTACGATAATGATCGATTTTGGGTTGGATTTTGTGCATAAGATAGAGCCAGTACATTCCTACGAAACCAACTCTTTCGATCAACTTCAAAACAATTACAAAAAACCTTTCCTTCTTAACGCACAGACTCCACAGTCGGGTTACAGATAACTGACAAAATTTTTTTTTGACTTTCTTCAAAACGGGAAAAACGCCCCCGCCGCTAATGAATGGGTGCATTTTACCTTTCCTCAAAAAACAACACAGATCAATTCCCGGAAGGATTATTTTCATTCTCCTGATAACGTTCGCAAAGTAGAACAGGGCTTTCTTGAAGAAGGGCTTGGTAGGAATAGTTTTATTTATCCTATGTGCGACAATTTCATTGAAAAGGAAATGCACCCCTAAAGATTTATTACGGCCCAAAAAAAGAATAGTTTTCCGGCCGGGAACCTTGGGAAAATTTACAAGAAGGCAGATGTGCATTTCTGGTTTTATTACACCAAAAAGGCATATGATAATCAATAATGACCCGAAGCATCCCCAAAAAAAAGAGGGGCAACATTCTTTGTCGATGTAAAATATATTACAACCTGCTTTCATGCTCATTTAAAAAACCATCTGATTCTGTATAGGGTTTCAAACGTTCAAAAGCCAGAGGCCCGAACACTCCTTTATTTATACTATCATACGTAAAAAGTGTGACTTACGAATAACTGGGCGAAAAAAAAAAAAAAGAGAACAATTTTTTTCTTCAATATAAATTATTAGACTACGTTCTTTATTATATCTTTTTCAGATAGATTTTTGAGCATTTTTCAAACTTTTTGTAATTATTATATATATATTATAAAGGAAACTTACTTTTTTTTTTTTTAATCAGGAAATCTAACACTGTAAAATTTCAAAGTATATATAACAAAAACAAGGATTTCATTTTTTCTTTTGGCTTTTTATATATCGGGGGATTTTTTTTGCTGAAGAACTCGTAATATAGTTTTTTTACTAATTTGAAAGAAAAATATCGGAATTAATAGTTTTTGTTTCACAGACTCAACTTTTTTATACATCAATTGTCAAAAAAAAATGTCGAAGTTAGTTTCTTGCATTTTTAAAAAAAGTTGAAGAACTAAAACGAATAATTTTAAGAATCTGTAACGAATATTTCTGTAATTTTCTTGTTGTTAAATATTTTTTTTTTTCGTTTTTGTTGTTTATACCGGGTTAAAAATAGGCTTTTTTTTTGTTTCGATTAAAATTAAAAAAATTTAAAAAAAACTTTTACTTTAACATAACGTAAGATAACAATAAAAAAAAGTTCTTGAAGAAACCTTGTGTAATAATGCATAAATCTTCATCAAAAAATTTAATGCAAAATTCTTAAAGAGTTTTCCACAAATATATTTTTAAGTTGTTTTACAGGATAAAAAATTTAAAAAAATTGGGGAAAACAGTAGTATTTTTTAAAATTTGGGATGCATAAAAAGAGAGCTATGCTTTATTTGTAAAAAAAATGCATTAAGAAAATACGTAATGAATTTTTTAGTATGAAAAAAAAAAAATAAAAATCATTTTAAAAAAACACCAGTTAAAGAAAACTCATTTTGAATTTTTTTAAAAAAAAATCAAATTAATTTAAAATGAAATGATTAAGTAATCGAGATAAAATCGCGAAAAAATCATGCACCTCCGCTAGTGAGAATTTTCTAAAAAAAGGGGAAAAAAAGGGATTTTTTAGATAAGGGTGAAAGAGGAACTGTATCCCTCCCTTTAAATACAAAAAAACCGGTCAAGCAAACGATGTTCCAAAGCTGTAATAGGCCCATGCTGTTTAAAAAAAGGGGGAAAACATTGCGTGGCCGATACATCGGCCAGAGCCGTCTTTTTGGGGGTGTTCCCCGTTTGGGGAATATCGGCCAGCCGCCTCAAAAGGGTTTAAATTTCATTTGTAAAAACAGCAGAAGTGACAAATTTGTGGGTAATTCAACGAATGCAAAGTTTCAGTTTTATTAAAAAAACGCTTTGGCTATTTACGAAACCACCGGTGTTCCCTTAAACGGTGACGCGGCCTTTGGGGGCCCAAAAATTTTCCCCGAGGGTGTAACAAATTAAAAATCGAAACAAAGGGTTGTTTAAGAAAATTAATAATTTACTAAAAATTAACAAACAAATTAATTTTTTCATAATAATAAAATAAAATAATATTTACACTGATATATTACATTTATAAATATATCAGGGTAAACCCGTATTTTAGAAATTTAAATTTTAAAACAATATTGATTTAAAAACAAATTTTAAATTTTCAAAGACCTCGCTTGCTTGTCATATATATAATTAAAAAGATAATTAACACTTATCTTAATAATTTATACGGTTTATAATTAATCCCTTAATTGCCGGATTACTAAGCTCGCGAGTCGCTTCCCAATCCAACTATTTTCCAAGTGAAAAGCGCGAATGTGATGTATTTGGAGGGGAGGAATAAAGAAGCAAATAATTTGAAATAAGTAAATCCTACCAAACACTGTCACATAAGTCCTTTTTATTGCACTCCAAAGTCTTCGGTGCACAGAAAAGATCATACAACGGAATGACGTATATAGACGTCCGGGGGAAATAGAGGCTTTGGCTTATAGCGATGCATTTACATAAGCCGGAAGCGCTTAAAAGGTTAATTTTATTAGTTTAAGAGTCAAAGTATAATATTATTGAATTCAATGCATTGTGTTATTGTATGAGGAAGGCAAAGGAGAAAATTATGATTAATATTGGGTCGCAATACGTGTTCCTGAGAAGCACTGCATTAGTTTTAAAGTCGAAGTATTTCGTAATTTCACAAATATGTTCAATTGATGAAGGTAACAACCAAACATATTTTAAACAGCACCGCCCATTCACAGGTTGTGTTTTTAGTGATCCAGAACTCGAACTCATGACTTGAGTACCTTAACCATACATTTTTGCAATTTCCTTTTGTGACCAAGCCAACTAGGTAGATATTAAAAGTAGAAAAATTTCATGTTACAGAGAAAAAAAGCCAGAAGGAATTGAGTTGCTAACTAACGAGAACGTATAATTCCTTAATTAAAAAAAAACATTTTCTAGTCATGTCTTGTTAAAATGTTGCTCATGCTGTTAAAAACTCAGTCGCATTAAGAGTTTCATACAGCTGAACAACCAGAATGCTACTCGTAAATTTATGATATGTATATTTGATAGTTGAACATACCAAAGATTAGTGGTAATAATAATTTTTTTAGGAAAACATATAGCAAAACATAAAATAAAATAAAAATTTCAGATACTTTCACCAGTTTTAATGCGAAAATGAAATCAAATGAAAATGAATTTCAAAGTGTATTCCTATTCATATCATAGAGTTGAAAGTAAACTTAATTAGACTGGTTTATGATTTACATTGTGATATCTTTGTTAGCTTTCTCTTCCTAAACCAACAAAAATAATACTCTCAAGAATTAACTGTGTCTAAGCGTTTTTTATTCCGCACAGCCCTCTATTCAAGGAAAATATTCATTTCCAGTATTAATTATTTAAAAAAAATATTGTGTTATAGGAATTAAGTAAAAATTTTTTTATAGAGAATTAATTTAAAGACAAATGAAGTGAAAAAATTGAACTTTTATATTCATAAATCTGCGAGACACTTATAGAAGCGAAATCAATGGTATTCAGCATATTACACATTTAGCACACACAATCTACTATTGAACAATATTGTGGAGAAATTCAGCAGTAAGACTATAGAGAAACGAAGGTTCTACTGGAAATGTGTAACAAGGAAAGGAATCGAACAAAATTGCAAATTTAATGAAGTACCTGAAATTACGTCTTGACAACGCCACCATGAGTACGTGAACATGCACTTTCGGAGACACTGAAAACAACAGGCTAAATTGGATTTTTTTTTTATAATAGAAATAATTTCTTACCTCTGACTCACAGAAATATAACATTTCTAAGTTTTCAGATGCTTTTGTCTAACTACACCTTAATAACATTAGTTTAAAAGAAGTGCGTGCTATTCTTACTCGAGTGCAATGCGTGAAAAGAATACGTGTACACATTAACTGGAAACACAAAAAGGTTTGATATTTACAATTGAAGGCACAATATTCAATTTATTAATGGTAATAATTTTTTTTTATGGTAAAAAATTAACCTACATCAAATTAAAGACAAATTCGTGAGAATTTTACCATATGTGACGTCTTCGATTGGGATGAACCTCACTTTTCTATTCAAGTGAAGTTTTATGACTCCAAACAGACGTTAGGTGACAAGAGCGGGTAGCCATGGCGTCATTGTTTATTGTCTGACCTTGGACAAACTCCGACATCGAGTCTGGAAGTTACAATATCTAAAGAGAACCGGTGACAATAGGTTGACATATAGGCGAAGCCTGTATGAAAGCCGGTGCCAAGAAAATGGGGTTAAAAACCCAGATGGTGTGATGAATAAGAGTGTTCAGAAGTTAGGTGAGAAGAATGGCGCCCTTATATAGATTCCAGACAGATCAGGAATGTGTTTGTATTTTCCGAACAAATAGGAGACGAATGTGGGCCGGGTACGAGGGCAGACCTTTTTTTGGCCTGCCAATGAGAAAGACGAGGGGCGTGTTGTGGACCCGCCCCTGGTGTTTAAAAAGGGTTGATTCTGAGAGAGAGATAGAGCCCTGGAGTGAGACGGAGGGAGAGCCCTGGAGTGAGTCAGAGAGAGAGCCCCGGAGGGAGACAGATATAGAGCCCGGGATGGAGACGAGAGAAGGAGATCCCTGGAAAGAGAAAACTGGAGAGGAGCCCTGGAAAGAAAAGGAATTAGCGAGTGCCTTTCGGAAATAGGATTGAACTCCCGTGAAATAGACTATCCGCCCGGCTTGGCATATTTATTGGACTTTTTAGTAACCTATGAAGCAAATAAATAATGCTTTAATTTTTAAAATGAGGCTTTGACAAATTTTCTTGTTTGCTTACTACTCACGACGTTATAACCAGTATTAACAAACAAATTAAATCAATTAAAAATTATCCTATTAATATCATCGATCAGAACAAAGAAACTAAATGGGGATTTACAATTACAATTACGAGATTTATATGGGATATGGAGCTACAGAGGGTATTTTCCCTGAATGTGGATTGTGAATCCAATTACAGTATCTTCTGCAACGTCCAGACCACAAGTTTACTAAATTTCTGGTTAACGATAGGGATCAAGAAACTTTAGTAAAACTGTACTTTTCAGTTACAACTAGTAACGTCCAAATGACATACGTATTGTATTGCATCTGCAGGATATAATATAGACGAAACTAGTTTTCATATATTTGTAAGGGGTTCCTTTGAGATCATTTTCCATGGTTTGGTTCTGGATATCGCATTGACCACACTCAACCGAAATAGCAAAATTATATTTATAGTAGGTTGCCTGACAGGCACCAGCTACATCGCAGCCTTTTTTCTCCAGTTTACAAATTTTTCACTCCTGCTTTTGCTGGTCCTTTCGTTGCCTCGCAGCCTTTCGCAGATTTATCTTCTGACCGAGTTTTAAGTACTAAGTTGGCTTCTTCAGTAAGCCTTGGATGAGTGTACATGCAATGCTGAGTTTAAGTGCAAAGTAGTCTAGAATGTCTCTACACGAATCAGTCACTTGACATGGTAAAGTCTCTCATATGTAGAATGACTCCTATTGTCCATTTCTACAATCGGTTCTTCAATCTGTAAAACCAAATGACACGGCCCATATGATCGATGACTCCCCCCCCCCCCCAAGTAGTTTTCTTACAAAGCAAACACCAACTTTCATACATGTTAAACCATAGCCACATGTTATAGGGAAAGAAAGAATGGAGAGACAATAAGAACATCTGTATACATCAGATATCATCATATTTTTTCAATAGATGATGAATTCTGTCGATTCGGTTCCCATTTGGTTGTCGGAGAAGAAAGAAGAGACGTAACAAACCACCCTCTATGAGACGAAGCTACATCCGTTTCACCTTAAAACGTGACAAAAGAATTTGCAATTTACTTTGCAGAAAAAAACCATTCGGGAATTCTATACGCTTCTGGGCCTCAAAAATGGAAACCGAAGTTGGAAATTACCATTTAAGAGATGACACTATAAATCATTAGCTTTCTTACAAAAGTCAGACAAAAAACATGGAGTTACTTTCATGAACTACATATGAATATTTTTACTTTATACTCCTGTATGCAATAGAAATGTATAAGCCCATTATTGATTTTTTTTTCAAAACAAAGGGTGCAATGCTATAACAACACATACAAGACAATTTTAATAGAAATTGTTTAAAAGGGCTGATGAGGAAAAACTAAGGTTTTAACTCAAAAAACTGTGAAGCACTTTTAAATAAAAATAAATGCTAACTAGTTCACTAAACATTTCTTTAAAATAATTTTGACCTTGAGGGAATTCGGAAGTAAAATTAAAGAGAAAAAAAATTGATGCAATTTGTAAGACTGGAATTAATCAGTGTTCTGATAACTCCAAATTACCTAACTTTTTATTTTTTTTTCCTACATTGCATTCCTTTCTGAATTTCCACATAATGAAAAAAAGAAAAATTTTAGCCGCCGAAGTTTACGTGTGCTTAGGTCCCTCTAAAAGATTGGTTTTATAATTAACTTCAATACAACTATAATTGTATCTAAAGTGTCAAAGATTATATATATATATATTAAATAATAAGTTATGATATAATATAATAGAAATAAATTGAGATATATAATTATTGGAAAAGAAAATAATTTCTAATAATTTTAGGTGTGGATATATTAACGTGTCTATTTGCCTGAAAGAATGTTAAATAAAGTTTTTGAATAAATGGTGAAAAAAAATAATGTAAGTATTTGAAAGCAGAGATGATTTTTTTTCGAGTTTACTCCTTAAGAATCTACTATACTGCACGAATTAAATGGCAGAAGCATTTTTTTATTGTTTGAGTTGGTATGTGATCATCCTTTAGTCCAAAACTCACTTAAAACAGTTATATCTGCCTAGAAGTAATGTGATTGATCAAACTTGACTATAATTTACTAATTTAATTGGTTTTGGTGTATCGATTGTCTAGTTCTGATTCTTTCAAAGGGACAGCTGGTGGTTATGACGTTGCGTTAATTTTAAAACGTATTACTTTTAGTTGTCTTCAGATGGAAACTACTTTTAAAAAGCATTCTAAAATAATTACTCTTTATTAATTACATTTTAAAGTATAAAACAGCAGAAGTGATCTAAATTCTGCTGGATAATTCAGACTGAATGCAAAGTTTCAGTTTTATTAAATAATACGCTTTGGCTATTTACGAAGACACTAGTCCGGTGTTCCTTAAACTGTGTGACGCGGCCTCCTTGGGGGGCCCGAAAATTCTTCCAGAGGGTGTGAACAAATTAAAAGTCGAAACAAAGGGTTGTTTTAAGAAAATTAATAATTTACTAAAAGTTAACAAACAAATTACATTTTTTCATAATAATAAAATAAAATACATATTTACACTGATATATTACATTTATAAATATATCAGTGCTACATAACGTATTTTAGAATTAATTTAACACAATATTGATTTAAGAACAAATTTAATTATCAAAGACCTCGCTTGCTTGTCATATATATAATTAAAAAAGATAATTAACACTTATCTTAATAATTTATACGGTTTATAATTAATCCCTTAATTGCCGATTAAGTTTCGCGAGTCGCTTCCCAATCCAACCATTTTCCAAGTAGGCGCGCGAATGTGATGTATTTGAGGGGGGAGGAATAAAGAAGCAAATAATTTGAAATATAAGTAAATCCTACCAAACACTGTCAAGGTCCTTTTATTGCACTCCAAAGTCTTCGGTGCACAGAAAAGATCATACAACGGAATGACGTATATAGACGTCCGGGGAAATAGAGGCTTTGGCTTAGCGATGCATTTACATAAGCCGGAAGCGCTTAAAAGGTTAATTTTATTAGTTTAAGAGTCAAAGTATAATATTATTGAATTCAATGCATTGTGTTATTGTATGAGGAAGGCGCGAGGAAAATTATGATTGAATATTGGGTCGCAAATATTGCAACTTTGAGAAGCACTGCATTAGTTTTAAAGTCGAAGTATTTCGTAATTTCACAAATATGTTCAATTGATGAAGGTAACAACCAAACATATTTTAAACAGCACCGCCCATTCACAGGTTGTGTTTTTAGTGATCCAGAACTCGAACTCATGACTTGAGTACCTTAACCATACATTTTTTGCAATTTCCTTTTGTGACCAAGCCAACTAGGTAGATATTAAAAGTAGAAAAATTTCATGTTACAGAGAAAAAAAGCCAGAAGGAATTGAGTTGCTAACTAACGAGAACGTATAATTCCTTAATTAAAAAAAAACATTTTCTAGTCATGTCTTGTTAAAATGTTGCTCATGCTGTAAAAACTCAGTCGCATTAAGAGTTTCATACAGCTGAACAACCAGAATGCTACTCGTAAATTTATGATATGTATATTTGATAGTTGAACATACCAAAGATTAGTGGTAATAATAATTTTTTTAGGAAAACATATAGCAAAACATAAAATAAAATAAAAATTTCAGATACTTTCACCAGTTTTAATGCGAAAATGAAATCAAATGAAAATGAATTTCAAAGTGTATTCCTATTCATATCATAGAGTTGAAAGTAAACTCAATTAGACTGGTTTATGATTTACATTGTGATATCTTTTTTAGCTTTCTCTTCATAAACCAACAAAAATAATACTCTCAAGAATTAACTGTGTCTAAGCGTTTTTTATTCCGCACAGCCCTATTCAAGGAAAATATTCATTTCCAGTATTAATTATTTAAAAAAAAATATTGTGTTATAGGAATTAAGTAAAAATTTTTTTATAGAGAATTAATTTAAAGACAAATGAAGTGAAAAAATTGAACTTTTATATTCATAAATCTGCGAGACACTTATAGAAGCGAAATCAATGGTATTCAGCATATTACACATTTAGCACACACAATCTACTATTGAACAATATTGTGGAGAAATTCAGCAGTAAGACTATAGAGAAACGAAGGTTCTACTGGAAATGTGTAACAAGGAAAGGAATCGAACAAAATTGCAAATTTAATGAAGTACCTGAAATTACGTCTTGACAACGCCACCATGAGTACGTGAACATGCACTTTCGGAGACACTGAAAACAACAGGCTAAATTGGATTTTTTTTTTATAATAGAAATAATTTCTTACCTCTGACTCACAGAAATATAACATTTCTAAGTTTTCAGATGCTTTTGTCTAACTACACCTTAATAACATTAGTTTAAAAGAAGTGCGTGCTATTCTTACTCGAGTGCAATGCGTGAAAAGAATACGTGTACACATTAACTGGAAACACAAAAAGGTTTGATATTTACAATTGAAGGCACAATATTCAATTTATTAATGGTAATAATTTTTTTTATGGTAAAAAATTAACCTACATCAAATTAAAGACAAATTCGTGAGAATTTTACCATATGTGACGTCTTCGATTGGGATGAACCTCACTTTTCTATTCAAGTGAAGTTTTATGACTCCAAACAGACGTTAGGTGACAAGAGCGGGTAGCCATGGCGTCATTGTTTATTGTCTGACCTTGGACAAACTCCGACATCGAGTCTGGAAGTTACAATATCTAAAGAGAACCGGTGAAAATAGGTTGACATATAGGCGAAGCCTGTATGAAAGCCGGTGCCAAGAAAATGGGGTTAAAAACCCAGATGGTGTGATGAATAAGAGTGTTCAGAAGTTAGGTGAGAAGAATGGCGCCCTTATATAGATTCCAGACAGATCAGGAATGTGTTTGTATTTTCCGAACAAATAGGAGACGAATGTGGGCCGGGTACGAGGGCAGACCTTTTTTTGGCCTGCCAATGAGAAAGACGAGGGGCGTGTTGTGGACCCGCCCCTGGTGTTTAAAAAAGGGTTGATTTTGAGAGAGAGAGAGAGCCCTGGAGTGAGACGGAGGGAGAGCCCTGGAGTGAGTCAGAGAGAGAGCCCCGGAGGGAGACAGATATAGAGCCCGGATGGGACAGAGAGAAGGAGATCCCTGGAAAGAGAAAACTGGAGAGAAGCCCTGAAAAGAAAAGGAATTAGCGGGTGCCTTTCGGAAATAGGATTGAACTCCCGTGATATAGACTGTCCGCCCGGCTTGGCATATTTATTGGACTTTTTAGTAACCTATGAAGCAAATAAATAATGCTTTAATTTTTAAAATGAGGCTTTGACAAATTTTCTTGTTTGCTTACTACTCACGACGTTATAACCAGTATTAACAAACAAATTAAATCAATTAAAAATTATCCTATTAATATCATCGATCAGAACAAACTAAATGGGGTTTTACAATTACAATTACGAGTTTTATATGGGATATGGAGCTACAGAGGGTATTTTCCCTGAATGTGGATTGTGAATCCAATTACAGTATCTTCTGTAACGTCCAGACCACAAGTTTACTAAATTTCTGGTTAACGATAGGGATCAAGAAACTTTAGTAAAACTGTACTTTTCAGTTACAACTAGTAACGTCCAAATGACATACGTATTGTATTGCATCTGCATGATATAATATAGACGAAACTAGTTTTCATATATTTGTAAGGGGTTCCTTTGAGATCATTTTCCATGGTTTGGTTCTGGATATCGCATTGACCACACTCAACCGAAATAGCAAAATTATATTTATAGTAGGTTGCCTGACAGGCACCAGCTACATCGCAGCCTTTTTTCTCCAGTTTACAAATTTTTCACTCCTGCTTTTGCTGGTCCTTTCGTTGCCTCGCAGCCTTTCGCAGATTTATCTCCTGACCGAGTTTTAAGTACTAAGTTGGCTTCTTCAGTAAGCCTTGGATGAGTGTACATGCAATGCTGAGTTTAAGTGCAAAGTAGTCTAGAATGTCTCTACACGAATCAGTCACTTGACATGGTAAAGTCTCTCATATGTAGAATGACTCCTATTGTCCATTTCTACAATCGGTTCTTCAATCTGTAAAACCAAATGACACGGCCCATATGATCGATGACTCCCCACCCCCACCCCCCAAGTAGTCTTTCTTACAAAGCAAACACCAACTTTCATACATGTTAAACCATGGCCACATGTTATAGGGAAAGAAAGAATGGAG
This sequence comes from Trichonephila inaurata madagascariensis, assembly GCA_019973955.1. NCBI lineage: Eukaryota > Metazoa > Arthropoda > Arachnida > Araneae > Nephilidae > Trichonephila > Trichonephila inaurata. Next base: position 27,973 of record BMAV01013253.1, read on the forward strand.
AGACAATAAGAACATCTGTGTCCCATCAATAGTTTTTCAATAGATGATGAATTGTGTCGATTCTGTTCCATTTAGTGCTCGGAGAAGAACGGAGAGACGTAACAAACCACCCTCTATGAGACGAAGCTACATCCGTTTCACTTCAAAACTTGATAGAAGAATTTGCAATTTACTTTGCGGAAAAAACCATTCGGGGATTCTATACGCTTCTGGGCCTCAAAAATGGAAACCGAAGTTGCAAATACCATTTAAGAGATGACACTATTATTCATTAGCTTTTTTTCTTTCAAAAGTCGGACAAAAAACATGGAGTTACTTTCATGAACTACATATGAATATTTTTACTTTATACTCCTGTATGCAATAGAAATGTATAAGCCCATTATTGATTTTTTTTTCAAAACAAAGGGTGCAATGCTATAACAACACATACAAGACAATTTTAATAGAAATTGTTTAAAAGGGCTGATGAGGGAAAACTAAGATTTTAACTCAAAAAACTGTGAAGCACTTTTAAATAAAAATAAATGCTAACTAGTTCACTAAACATTTCTTTAAAATAATTTTGACCTTGAGGGAATTCGGAAGTAAAATTAAAGAGAAAAAAAAATTGATGCAATTTGTAAGACTGGAATTAATCAGTGTTCTGATAACTCCAAATTACCTAACTTTTTATTTTTTTCCTACATTGCATTCCTTTCTGAATTTCCACATAATGAAAAAAAGAACAATTTTAGCCGCCGAAGTTTACGTGTGCTTAGGTCCCTCTAAAACATTGGTTTTATAATTAACTTCAATACAACTATAATTGTATCTAAAGTGTCAAAGATTATATATATATATTAAATAATAAGTTATGATATAATATAATAGAAATAAATTGAGATATATAATTATTGGAAAAGAAAATAATTTCTAATAATTTTAGGTGTGGATATATTAACGTGTCTATTTGCCTGAAAGAATGTTAAATAAAATTTTTGAATAAATGGTGGAAAAAAATAATGTAAGTATTTGAAAGCAGAGATGATTTTTTTAGAGTTTACTCCTTAAGAATCTACTATACTGCACGAATTAAATGGCAGTAGCATTTTTCTTATTGTTTGAGTTGGTATGTGATCATCTTTGTATAGTCCCAAACTCACTTAAAATGGTTATATCTGTCTAGAAAAGTAATGTGATTGATCAACCTTGACTATAATCTACTTATTTAATTGGATTTGGTGTATGGATTATCTAATTCTGATTCTTTCAATGGGACAGCTGGTGGTTATGATGTTGCGTTATTTTTAACACGTATTACTTTTAATTGTTTTCAGATGGAAACTACTTTTAAAAAGGATTCTAAAATAATCACTTAATGAAACCACTTCTATGGCTATGAGAGATATAGATATTGCAGTTGAATTGGGCAACTCAAGTGTTTCAAGACTTTAAAGAACATTTCAACATTACTGAACATGGTCTCCAAAAAGTAATTGAAAATGAGGTTTCAAATGAAAACGCTGAGATAATTTAAAGAATTAACGGTTAACTTTTGTTATTCCGTGCAGCTGTGTTAAAGGGAAATGTAAAATCCCAATATCATTTTTTAAATTTGGATGTTATAGGAATTTAACTCAGAATTTTTTACTAGAAAATTATTATTAGGACAAATGAAAAGAAAGTAAACTTTTAAATTCACAAACCTGCGAGACACTAATTTAAGGGAAATGAATTGAAATCAGGACATTAAACATTTAAGCAATCTAATCTTGAACAAAATGTAGAGAAAATTCGTCAGTAAAAGTGTTTAAAAACGAATATTAAATCCGAAATGTGTAACGGGTAAAGGTATTGACTTCAAAATGCTACTTTAATGAAGTACTTGAAATTACGACTTGACAATGCCAGCCACGAGTACGTGAACATGCCCCCTCGAAGACTCTGAAAGCAACAGAGTAAAATGCGACAGTTTTTAAAATGAGAAATAATTCCGTAAGAAATTGATCTTCTATCTGACTGGAATATAACATTTCTAAGTTTAAAAAAGCGTTTTCTATTTACTCCTTAATAAGATTAGTTAAAAGGTACTTCTTGCTATGTTTACTCTCTTGCACTGCGAGAAATGAATAGCTGCACGCCGTAACTGCTAAGAAAAAAATTATTGATGTTTATGCTTGAAGATTCAATATACAAATTATTAGATTTAATAACTTTTAATAAAAGATGCATATACATCGAATTGTAAGAAAACCCGAGAGATTTTGAATGATTTTAACAAACGAAGTAATTCAATTCAAAATATTCCTATTTTTATCATGGATCAGAACAAGCAAGCTAAATGTTCTAGTTACAAATTTTATAGGATATAAGGCAACAGAGGATATTATACCTGAATGTAGATTGCGAATAAAATAATAGTATCATTTTCAATCCCACCGGGGATCCCTTGCAAGTCTCCTGTAATCTCAGATTGGAAGGAACAGGAACCTGCTCTCGGCACTCTTATTTATAATCCCAACTACCATCGGACCTTCCGAATTAAAATAGCCATTCAAAACTGTGATACTGTTGTCGCTGTACTTTATTAACCCTGTGAAGGCTCTTTTAATCGATATGCCACTTAGACACTAAGAATGGACTTAGTCTTATCTTACAATAGATAACACTTCCTTTCATACATGTGTAACACGGCTACATATTATATTCAACGAAAGAATGGATAGACAATGAAACATCTGTGTCCCATCAATAGCTGTTTTTGTAGAATTATGTCGTTTATGTTCCCATCCTAGTGTCTAAGAAAAATGAGTTAGTTAACAAACAACCCTCTAAGGGACCAAGCTACATCTGTTTTATTTAAAGGCGTGAGAGAAAAACCTATAGTTTACTTTGCAGAAAAAAAACATTCATTGATTCTATATGCTTCTGGTTCTTCAAAATCAAAACTGAGGTAGCAAAATAAAATCTAAGAGATGAAGCTCTAATTCATTGGCTTTCATACAAAAGTCAAACAAAAAAATGTAGAGTTTTTCCAGAATTACGTATGAACATTTTTGCTCTGTACTCCTCAATTAAAAAGAAATGTATAACCCCATTATTGTTTTTTTTTCAAAATAGAGGGTTCGATGATATAGGAACACATATACAAAAATTATTGAAGAGATTTTTTAAAAGGGCTGGAGAGGAAATATTAAAATTTAAACTGAAAAGACTGTGAGGCAAGTGTAAATGCAAAATATATTTTAATCAGCGCATTCAAATAATCCGTAAGCTTAACTTGACCTGGAAGAAATTCAGCTGTAAAATTAAAGAAAATAAATTATAATGCAATTTGTATGACTGGAGTTAATCAGTGTTCTCACAAATCCAATTTGCCTAACTTTTTATTTCTTTCAGTTGTAATACATTCCGTTCTTAATTTCCATATATTGCAAAAAAGAAGAATTTTGGCCTTCGAAGTAAAAGTGTGCTTAGGTACCTCTAAAAAATTTGGTTTTAATTAACTTTCTTACAACTATAATGGTGTCTAAGGAAGTACAGATTATTATATGAAGATTCATGATATAAAATAATATAAAAATATTGAAACATATTTATTGGGAAAAAAATACTTTTTTAGATGTTTATATTTATGGATATATTAACGTGTCTACTTCTGTGAAAAAATGTTAAATAAAGTTTTTGAATACATGGTGAACAAAAAATATAGGTATTTGAAAGCGGAAGTGTTTATTTATTTTTTTTTCGTTTTCTCCTTAAAAATATACTGTACTGTTCAAATTTATAGGAACAAGCATTTTTTCTAGTTTTAGTTGGTAAGTGATTAACCTTGATGTCCCAAACTCCCTTAAAATGGTTATATCTGTGTAGAAATAATGTGATGGATCAACCTTGACTATTACGTGCTCGTTTCATTGGTTTTGGTGCATCAATTGTCAAGTTCTGATCCTTTAAGTGCGGCAGCTGGTGGTTATAATGCTGCGTTCATTTTAACATGTATTACTTTTGTAGTTTTCAGTTGGATACTACTCTGAAGAAGCATTCTAAGATAATACCTTTTTTAATTAACACATTTCTATGACTATGAGATATATATAGTTGAGGCACAGTTGGTGTGGTCATCTCAAGTGTTTTAAGACTTTTAAGAAAATTTCCAGATTCCGGAGCATCATCTCGGAAAAACAAAGGAAATTTTGGACACCAACTGAAAGCTACTCCAAAAAAATGATAAAAAATATAATAAGAAACAGCAAAATAAATTCAAGATACAGTCTCAAAGATCTTCAAAGTGCCCATCTAGGGGGGCGTTCCTCAAAGTTGGAGAAACGCTGAATTAATCTAATCGTGAAAAGACGCAGGGGAAATTCAGTATTAAAGCTGTAGAAAATCGAAGATTCTACCGGAAATGTGTGACAGGGAAATGAATGGACTCCAAATTCATACTTTAATAGAGGAATTGAAAATACGACTCTTTACAACACCAGCCACAAGTACATGTACATGCTTCTAGGAGACCCTGAAAGCAACAGACTAAAATGTGAACAGATTTGTTTAGATAGAAATAATTCCGTAAGAAACTGATCTTCTAACTAACAGGAATATAACGTTTCTTAGTTTAAAAAAGTCTTTCTAATTAGGCCTTAATGAGATGAGTTGTTGTAAAAGGGAGCGCGTGTATGTTACTCAAGAGCACTGCGAGTAACGAACAGATGTACACTCTAACTGCAAACCCAGAATTTATGATATTTACTTTTTTGAGGCTGAATATACAAATAATTAGTGGTAATAATAATTTTTAATAGTAAAGCATGCAGCTAAATCAAATGAAAAGAAAACCCTGAGAGGTTTTTTTACCAGTATGAACAAATAAATTATATGAATTCAAAATACTCCAATTTTTGTCATTGTTAAGAACAAACTAAATTTGGATTTACAGTTACAGATGTTATGGGCTAAGGAGAAACAAACTATATTATTCATGAATGACGTTGACTTTTGGGAAAAGAGATGTCTAGCTTGCGTCAGCGATTCTCAACCCTCTATTTATTACTGAAAATTTTTGTGCTGGAAACTTGGCTGGAAAGTAGGAGGTGCCGCTGAAAAAAGTAAGTCCGAGGGTTTGCATGAGGGAGAAAGTTCTTTCTTGCTGTTGGAAGTTGGTCGTAAGCTTAAGGTAGACTGCTTTATAACTTATTTTAAGAATAAAAAATGGAAATAATATATAAAATAAATCAATGAAGTAAAATTTCGAAGAAATAATTTTTTGAATAAGACTGCACTATTGAAAAAAGGTTTTAAGTTTAAATGTCAAACAAAATTTTTAGTTTCATTCAATCGTAGCTGCCAGAAGGTGGCAAGTTTTTCCTGATCTGTTTTTGAGACGTTTTAATTTTAGAAAGTAAAGTTAAAATTTTGGGGTTTTTTTCATGAGATCGGAAATTATGGAAAACTTTTCGAGCATCTGCACCAAGTCAGTTACTTTGTTATCTTTATCATGGAATCTTCGAAAGTCTTCACTAGGTTTTTCCGTGTTAGATTGGGTGTGATATTAGCTTGGTGTTGGGATTTAACCGCTGGTATTATTTTTGCGTAGGATATACCTCCTTTATCAATTGTTACTATTAAAAACTTTGTTTTTATTTTAATTTACTTTGAGGAGGAGGGAAATTTTTTTGGGTATGTATATATATATATATATATATATATATATATATATATATAAGAAATTTGTGCACTTTGCACAGCACGCTGCGTGACCGTAAGTTGCACAATTAATGCATAAGGAATTTCATAGATGGGTTTTAATGTAACATTCTCTAGTAAGATTACCTGTTCTGCATTTTAAACAGAGTGGTTTAAGGTGACAATTAACGGCGATGTAGAAGAATTTCTTTTAATTAAAGCAATGGGTTATTACCCTTTTGGAAAAGGCCTATACTTTAACTTGCATATAATCCAATTCCATTAGATCGAAAATGGATTTGTTATGTTCATTTCGAGGTAATGTTACTTATAAGGAAATGAGATCGGGAGCGTTGTTTTCCTAAGAACTCATTTGGCTGCAGCTTTCAAATACATATCCTATCTCGTCCAAATCACTATGAATTTCTTCTTTAATGGTGAAAATCGGTGGGTCTTTGATCACGACTTTGAGTGTCTTAATCAACTTTGGCTCGATTACGCATTTTTCATATTCCTTATTCTCTGCTAACAAGTGAGTAAGTCTACGATATTTCCTGAAATCGTTGCTAAAAGGCGTGATGAATTCTTTGAAGGATTTACAAGTAAGATTATGGCAGTGCTTCTCAAACTTTCAATACTGGCGACTCACTTTTCAATCATAATTTTTATCTCGCCCCCTTTTACAATAATAATGTACATATGCACCTTGACGCTAAAGCTACAAAACGAACTTAATTATAAACAGTACAAATTAATAAGATAAGTTTATTAAATTTTATATACCTTAAAATGCGGCGTATAGCGCGCACCGCCGTATAATCCGCACCTATATATCCAAGCAACATTTTTTGATTTTTAGGTATATTCGCCGTATAACGCGCACCTACTTTTTACAAAGAATTCTGAAATGTTTGTATGCAATACTACTACGATTTGAAGCAATTTATTCAAGGTATTATCCCAAAAGCTTTAGAAAAAATAGTATATTTCTGGAATTACAGCCCTTTAATTTCATAAGAAATATCATTTCTTTCAAATAAACATACTTCGATGTATGTAGAAGTCAATCCTTTTTTTATGCTCATCTCTTTTTTTTTATCTTTAGAGTTCTTATTTTCATACCCGGCGTATAAAGCGCACCCTTGAATTTCTATCTTATTTTTTGTGTTAAAAGTGCGTGTTATACACCGGATTTTACGGTACGTAACTTAGTAATATATATTTTATTTTTATGATTGTAAAATACGGTGGCTGCTTTCAAGACAAATATAGATCTCAGCCAAACATAGAAAATGTACTCAGAGTGTCAATTTCTAATCGTAAACCTTCCTTTGAAAAACTTTCCACTGCAAGACAAGCCCATGGAAGTCGCTAATACTTATTTTAAACTTACTCTTAATTTAATATAAATAATTTAGTTAATAAATACCTTGTGCAGCACTGATACATGAAAATTATACTGTCTGAAGTACCCGCTCTTCGAACGAGTTCATTTTTTAAAAATTGAAACATTCTTGGTAAATAGCTGAATTGTCAGGAGAGTAAACCCAAATGCGTAACAATGTTTACGAAAATGTAAAATGATATTTTAAAATAAATGCTCATATTATAATTAATTTTAAGCGAAGTGTAATTTTAAGCCTCACAGAAATAGCATTTAGAATTAATGTTAAACAATGAAAAATAATATAAAAATTCTAATGAAGAATAATAGTGTTATTTTTAATATTTAAAGCGAGTAGAATACAAAATTTTTTATCCCGGGGAAACACACACTCGATACTAGCGTTAATGGTCACGCGGTGTGATTGAGTCACCTCACTCCTTTTTTTTTATAATTATTTTATTGTACACGATACAAATCGTGATTCCAGTGAATAATTAAATTAAGAGAAAGTAAACTTACCTACTTTACAGAGCTTTTCGGAACTTTTCAATTTTTTTCTTTGGTAACAAATAAACAGTTTTGCCAGAGATAACGATATAGTGATCTGTGTGTCCCGCGCTACCCCACTTCTGGGTTAAAAGTGTATTCATTACGATAATATTTATGTTATTGCTTAAAAAATTGTGTAAAACGTTTTTCATTATGCTTTATATGTTTGAGAATACTCATAAAAATAAGTCTTGGCCAAGTAATCCTTCGAAGTTCTCTCCGTTGTTTTCCAAATGTTCATAAAACTCGTTTGCATGGAAAAGAGCGCAATAGAGAAATACATTACTTACAATTTCCTAAATGAAAACAAACACTTATAAGAGAGGGGTCAAAACTAACTGTACCAATAACTTAGAAGGTCAAACATATTATCAGCAAAAAGCAGATTACAACTATAATGTGCAGTATTACAAACATAATCACATTGATGAATTTTTTATGTTCCTAAATTCTTTCGGTTCTGGGCCTGTGATTTGTTTTTTCTCTGAAAGTAATAAAAAATCACTCATCATGGTATTACAGCCAATCAGATAAGAGCTTTTTTTTATTTGGTAATAGGATCAAATACAGCTAATTAGGTAATGAAGAAGTTTTTATTTTTGAGACGACTTATATATCGCCTATAAATTATATCAAAGTGCATTTTTTATTATGTCTGAAAGTATTTTGTTTTAATTCATTCCAGAGTAAATTAATTATTTTTTAAATATTTTATTTTCGATATGCTCGTGCCCCCCTCGTAGGAGTATGGCGCCCTCCCCCCAGGAGAGCGCGCCCTACAGTTCGAGAAACACTGGAATATGGAATTCTTCGTACAGGCTTTTAGTTTGATAACTATAGTTTCTTTTTATTCTTAGCATCATAAGAGGAGGAAGTTTAGGTTTATTAATAGTTTCTTCAGTAGGGATCGGTATTTACAAGAATGTGTTGTTCCAAATCTGGTTATAGGTCGAAGAAGCTTTTACTTGCTTCGACGGGGTCAGGGTTTTTGGTTCGGGAATCTGGCCTAGTAGTCTTCTTAGGGAAGACAAATTCTTTGAAGTATTTGTTGCTTTTATTTGAACATTTCTTGTTATTTTTCTTAAATTTGCTTTATTTATTTTTATTAACATTACGTTTCTCAGGATCATTAATTTTAATTGCTTTTTCTTTAACATCAACTTCTAGGGTAAGGGGGATTTTATACTCATTGCTGTCAGTTCTAGAGCTGGGGGAAGAATTCTAAGATCATTTACAAGGTTCTCTACTTTTTTCTCAACATGGCTTCGGTGTTAATCCTATAGAGATCCAAACAAAGAGTTCATGGGGCTGGGAGTACGAAATCTTCCTGTATCTTCTAGAGTCTGGTAAATGGTTGGGATAACTGTAATGGTATATTTAAGTTTTTCGCTTTCTGCTAGTTGACTTTTCTTCGTTGGAGAAAAATTTATATTAAAGGATGATTCTGACTCTGAGATCATAATTCGTAGGTAGGTAAATCAGAATCAATTCCCTGAATCTTGAAAGCTTATTATACCTAAAAAGATTGTAAAATTCCAAATATACTACCTTTTGTACACTCATATTGGTATACACTCATGTTGGCACACATGGACACTCATATTTTATTCCATCTCTAAGATATAATTTGGGCAAATGTAGTTGTCATATACTTGTATGAGGTTTTTTGGGATTATTTTCGATGGTATAGTTTTGGATGTAGCACTATCCAACTCCACCGAAACAATGAAATAATATTTATAGTAGGTCACTAAAAGTTATCTGCTATACCGAAACCTTTTTTCTCTAGTAGCCAAATTTTTCATTTCTATTTTGCTGTTCTTCTCGTTTGCTGGTCTATCAGACATTCGCAGATTTAGCCTCTCTTCGATCTCTCTCTTACCAGAACTGACTGGTAGTGCTGCCAGCAGTCTTTTGTCATTAACCACAGAGTTCCCCGTTCATTTTTCGATCTCTTTCTTTAAGCCTCCTTGTGGAAGATCATGCAAGCCTCCTGTAATCTCAGATTAGAAGAAACAACCCCGGCCCTCTCAGTTTGTGTCCCAACCACCATTATACCTTCCAAAAATCAGTGTCGAGACCATTATACGGTTGTCGCGGAACATCAGGAACCACGTGAAGAGATTTTAATCTATTTGTCACTTCGACAATTAAAAAAGATTCCTTTGCAAGTCTTTCTTACACTAGCTCCCTTTCATACATGGCTATTACGTCCATTGTTAGAGGAAACGAAAGAATGGAGAAACATTGAAACAATTGTGTCGAATCAATGCATCTTTTTGTAGAAAAAGTCTGTTGTTGATTCTGTTCCCTCTGGATGTGGGAAAAAGGATGGATAACAAACAACCTTCTAAGAAACGAAAATGCATCAGTTTCAATTGAAAGCGTGAGAGAAAAATCTATAGTTCACTTTGCAGAAAAGAAACCATTCGGGGATTATATAAGCGTCTGGGTATCAAAAATGAAAACTGGGGTAGCAAACTACCATCTAAGATATGACGCTAAAATTCATTAGCTTTCTTACAAGAGTCAAATAAAAATGATGAGATATTTTCAAGAAATACATATATACATTTTTACTCTGTACTCTTCCATTCAATAGAAATGTATGTACGAATTATTGATTTTTTTTTCAAAACAAAGATTGCAATGCTATAGAGAAACACATAAGAAACTTTTTTAAAAAAATTAATTAAAACGGCTGGTGAGGAAAAATAAAAATTTTAAATTAAAAGAGAAGTGAGCCAAGTGTAAAAGCAAAATAAGTTCTAATCAGCTTATTAAACACTTCTAAAAGGTAGTTTTGACCTAGAGGCAAATCAGCAGTAAACTAAAAAAGAAAACATATTTTAATGAAATTTATAAGCCTGGAGTTGATTAATGTTCTGCGAATTCCAAATTATCTAACTTTTTATTTATAATGCCTATATTGCATTCCTTTCTGTATTTCCATATAATGCAATAAATAAATAAATAAATAAAATTCTAGCCTCCGAAGTTTACGTGTGTTTGGGTCACTCTAAAAAATTGTTTTTAATTAAATTCAATAAAATTATAATGGTATCTAAAGATGAACAGATTATATAAAATAAATTTTAAACTATAATATAAAATATTATAAACAGTTTGAAATATAATTATTTAAAAAAGATAATAATATTAGATATTTTTAGATATGGATATATTAAAATGTCCAATTGTGTTAAATAAAATGTTTGAATAAATGGTGAACAAAGAATGGAAAAATTTGAAGGTCAAAGGGATTTTTGCTTTTTTTGGAATTTACTATTTAAGAACCTAATATAATTGGGACAAGCATTTTTCTTGTTTCATTTGGTTTATGTTTATAAGTGATGGCCCGAACAGCATGAAAATCGATTATATCTGCTTAGAGGTAATATGATTAATCACCCTTGACTATAGTGTACTCGTGTTATTGGTTTTGGTGTATCAATGAGACCTTGAAGTGTTACAGATGGTGGTTATAATGTTGCGTTCATTTTAACACGTATTACTTTTAGTTATTTTGAGATGGATACTACTCTAAAGAAACACTCTAAAATAATCATTCTTAATTAACACTCTTCTATGACTATGAGAGATATAGTTATGGCAGATGGTGTGGGAAACTCAAGTGTTTTAAGACCTTTAAAATAATTTCAAGTTTCCGGAACATTGTCTTTAAAAAAAAGTAAAATGTGAGTTCAACGGGAAAACTACTCCAATAACTGATAAAATTCTAACAAGAAATAGCAAAATAAATTCAAGAAAGATTAGCAAAGACCTTTGAAATGTTTATTAGATTATGGTGTTGAAGTGAACCCTTTAAATATACTGAAAATGCTTCTGGAAGTCAACCGGAAGGCAAGAAGACTGAAGAGTAAGCAAATTTAAAATTACGAATTGATGAAAAGACTTTTATATCATAGGACAAAAATAGTAATCTTCAAAGGTTAAAGAGTATAAGAAGGTGATTTTCAGTGAGAAACACATTAATTTGAGCAGGGATGAAAAATAGGTGTAATTATATAAAGTGAATATGAAACTTTGCATCCAGTTCAAACCCAACAGACTGTAAAATCTGACTCTTCTTAACAGATGTTTTTGGCACCAAACGGCATCAGAAGCTTAGTATCTCTTGAATCCGTGATGAATTATGATAAAGACATATAAATACTACGCAGCAGAGTTATTTCATTTATAGAACAGTTCAACATTAATTGGCTTCTTGTCACAATTCAAAATTGATCCAGATTATTATGAAAGAAACCATCAGTGCTTAATAGGTTTTGTAATTCACCAGACCTAAGACCCTGTTGAGAATTCAAGGTATATTCATATGGCTCCATGGTATGGGACGCGTTCTGCTGGCATGGAAGAGGTGCCCTGGTGTTTCTCGAGGGAATGACTATTATCACAAGAAACTCGAGACGCTTTTAGTATCTATACCTAAAGAAATTACTCTCTTTATTGTACTTTATTAATTACATTTTAAAGTATCAAATAACAAAAGTTCATCTAAATACCTCAAAATAATTGAGACTGAATGCATGGTTTTAATTTGAATATAAATATTACGCGTTGTATATTACATGTGATTGTCTTAATGTTGATGAATTTCGTAATTTGAACCCTGTTCAATATGATGAAGGTAACAACCAAACGTAAGTTTTTTAACGTGAACCACCCTTTTACAGGGCCTATTTTAGTTATCCAGAACTCGAACTCATGACATGACTACCTTACCCACAAGTATGGGGCACAGTTCCCTTCGTAAACAGGCCAACAAGCCAGAGATTAAAAAGAGAAAAATTTCATGTTATTGAGAAATAAATACAGAAATAACCCATTTGCTAACTAAGAAAAATGTAACATTCCTAAATTTAAAAAAAAGACATTTTTCTTCTTAGGATCAGTTAGTTCTAGAAGTTGCACATGCTATATATGACTCGGCCACATTGCGAGTTTCACATAGCTGTACACCTGAATGCTACATCAAATATATATATATATATATATATATATATATATATATATATATATATATATATATATATATATTTGATGGTTGAATATACTAAAGATTAGTGGTAATAATAATTTTGTATAGGAAAACATATAGCACGACATAAAATAAAATTAAAAAATCTTAGATACTTTCACCAGTATTATTGTAAAAATGAAATTAAATCAATGTATTTCGGTTTATATTATCGATAAATGTAAACTCAATTAAAGCTGATTGTGATTTACATTTAATATCTCCATAGGCTTTCTCATATAAACCATGGGGGCTGCGGTAGCCCAGTGGTTAAGGTATCGGACCATGGCAGGCATGTCATGAGTTTGAGCCAAGCACCACTAAAGACCCGCCGTGTAGGGCAGCGATGCACGTTAAATCTGTCGAGAGCTGAAACGTCCTCCCGTTGGTGCGGTGTGGTAGTTAGGAGAGGGGGGTTCCAGCTCAGGTGTCGTCCACGTCACTTGACCATGGTTCAAAATTACGTGGTCCGTCGCCAAAAGCCCTAGTGTAGCTAAACAGTGCGACGTTAATATTCACTCACTCATATACACCATTATAATATCGGTTTTCAAAGACTAAATGGTAACTTTTTTTGTTCTGTGCATACATATTCAAGAGAAATGTACAAACTCAGAATTATATTTTTTAGAAAAAATTACGTTTTAGGAATTTAATTAATAATATTTTAATAGAAAATAATTATAAGGACAAATGCCGAAAAATAATTTTTAATATCATAAATCTGCAAAACACTTATGGAAGCGAAATCTATTGTATTCAGTACATTAAACCTTTGACAATCTAATCTTGAACAAGATCTAGAGTAAAGAAAGCAGTAACACTGTGGGGAAAATAAGTTGTACTGGAAATGCGTAACAAGGAAGGTAATTGTGTGTGTGTGACTCCAAATTACTACTTTAGTAAAGTACTTGAAATTACGCATTGACAATGGCAGCCACGAGTACGTGAACATGCCCCTTTGGAGACTCTGAAGGCAACAGACTGAAATGTGTGTGTGTGTGTGTAATCAGTTTTGATACAATACAAATAATTCCGGAAGAAATTGATCTTCTATCTGACTGGGATATAACAGTTCTGTGTTTAAAAAAGCGTTCTACTATTTATGCCTTAATAAGATTAGTTGTTGTAAGAGAGAGTTAGTGTTGCGTTTTCTCACGCGCAATGCAAGTAACGAATATCTAAACACTCTAGCTGCAAACCAAAAAATTATGATATTTATGTTTGAAGACTCAATATACAAATTATTAGTGGTGATAATAATTTTTAATGGTAAAACATACAGCTGTATCAAATAAAAGAAAACCTGAGAGATTTTCACCAGTACTAACAAACAAATTAAATCAATTCAAAACACCATATTTGTATCATCGATAAAAACAACCAAACTAAATATGACTTTAGAGTAACAGTCACAGGTTTAATGGGTTATGGGGCATTAGAGAATATTATCCCTGGATGGGGATAGTGTAGTGATTCTAGTTGTAATATTTTATGCAATGTCGTGACCCGAAGTTTATTTAACTTCGTAGTTGTCGATTAAAATCAAGAAACTTTAGTAAAAATAATACTTTTTATTACAAATAGTTATATGTATGATGAATCCTAAATTCTTCAAGTGCCAGTTGGGGTAAAAAGTACCAAAACAACTCAACCCGCTTAACCTAAAGCTAACTTACGAAGAACCACGTGAACGATCGACGCACTGGCTCCTGATCGACGCTGAAATAAGAGTCGTTTTCTCATGGCTTGGAGTACAGACTGCATTGCTGAACATTAAAGGCAATATAATAAACGGCTGCACGTTGAATTTCTCCTGTCATTCTAAAAATTTCTCCAACACATGATATATATATATATATGTATGTCAGGTTTGAAAAGTTTAGTTTCAAAATTAAGTAAGTAATAAATAAAAAGAGAGAACTCTTTACCATCGCGTAAGGATTTGCGGGTAAATAAGCCTATTTAAAGGTGGAGCGAGAGCTGACGAAGAAGAACGCATACTCGAAAAGGCTTATCTGATGACTCCTGGTCGAATTGATTGTTAATGTTCTCTTCGGTTGCGCGCCAAAGAGCCGCCATGTTGGATTTTATGTGATTGAAGCGAAATAAAGAAAATATTATGCAGATGATGTCTTCCTCTTTTTACCAGCAGGCCTGGGGTCTGAATATATATATATATATATATATATATATAGTTTGATTATGCCTACATCTATAGTTTAAATAAAATAACTATCTCTAAACACGCTGCTACTAATTTGGTATTGCCATCTGGAGAAAAGTAAACATTTTCAGGCATAAGAAACAGGTAGTTTTAATCTTCTTAGCGCGTTACTTTTGAACACTACGCCCCGGAAATTTCACGGTTACGAGAAATGGGGAAATTTCACCCCGTGATTTTGAAGCGAGCAAGAGTAAAGGGGTGAACACAAGTTTGTGGCACTGTCCCCTTCGTGAACAAGCCAACAAGCTTTAGATTAAATTGAGAAAAATTTCGTGTTACAGAGAAAAAAAACACAAGGAATTCAGACGCTAACTTACAAGAATGTAACATTTCCGAATTTAAAAAACCTGTTTTCTATTTATGCCTTATTAGGATTAGTTGTTTTAAAAGGATAGGCACAGTACGTGTGACACGGGCATACTGCAAGTTTCACATAGCTGTCCATCCTGAGTGCTGCTACGAAAATTATGATATATATATTTGATGGATGAACAAAATAAAGATTAGTGGCAATAATAAAGTTTACTAGAAAACGTACTACACAACATAAAATAAAATATCAAACTCAGATATTTTCACCAGTATTAACGTAAAAAGGAAATCAATTCAAAGTATTCCTATTTATATCATCGATAAAAGCAAACTCAATTAAACTAAATAGTGTTTGATATTGCAATATCTTCATTAGCTTTCTAAAATAAACAAGCAAAATTAATTCGGATATACTTTAAAGAATTAACTGTTAACGTTTTTTTTCCCGTTAAGCTCCATGCAAAGGAAATGTACTTTTCTAGTATTAATTCTTTTTACCAAAATGCGATATTATACTATTTAAGTAAGAATATTTTAATAGAGAATTATTTTAAGGTTAAATGAAGAGAAAAATTAAACTTTTAAATTCATAAATCTGCGAGATACTTTCTGAAGCGATAGCAATTGTTATCAGCATATTAAACATTTAGCAATCTACTCTTCAACAATAATGTGAGGAAATTCTGAAATAAACTGTAGAGAAACGAAGGTTTTAAAGGAAAAAGGTAATAGGGAAGAGAGTCGACAGCAAATTACTATTTTAATGAAGTACCTAAAATTACGTCTTGACAACGCCAGCCACGAGTACGCGAACATGCCCCCTTGCAGACATTGAAAGCAAGACTAAATTAGGAACTTTTTAAATAGAAATAATTCCTTCCTTCTGAATCACACAAAAATAACCTTTCTAGGTTTAAGGAACCACTTTTCTAACTACGTCTTTATGTGATTATTTAAAAGGGAATTCATGCTATGTTTACTTGCGTGCACTGCAGAAAAGAATAGCTGCGCACCGTAACTGCAAACTCAAAAATTATTGATACTTATGTTTGGAGGCCCAATATACAAATTATTAGAGGTAATAATAATTTCTAAAGGTGAAACATACAGCTGTATCGAATCAAAAGAAAAACCTGAGAGAATTTTACGAATATTAACAATCAAATTAAATCAATTCAAAGTGCTCCTATTTTTATATCCTCGATCAGAAAAAATAAACTAAATGTGGATTTACAATTGCAGTTACAAGTTTTATATGAGATATGAAGCCCCAGAGGATTTTATCCCTGAATGTGGGTTTTGAATGAAATTAAATTATAGTATTTTCTGTAACGTCCTGATCCAAGGTTAATTAATTTCTGGTTGGTGATAGGGATCAATTGACATACATATTTTATTTCATCTATAAGATATAATTGAGACGAATCTATTTGTCATATACTTGTACCGGGTCCCTTTTTGATCATTGTCGATGGTCTAGTTCTGATATCGCATTGGCCGCACTCCACCAAAGCAGAAAAGTTACATTCATAGTAAATCGTCCGAAAGGCAACGGCTGCATTGCAGTTTTTTTTCTGCAGTCGCCAAATTTTTCAGTCCTGCTTTTGCTGGTCTTCTTGTTGCCACCAGGTTTCGCAGATTCAGACCTTCACCGATTTCTCTCTCTCTTTAACTGTGACTGGTGCTGCTGCCAGCAACATTTTCCCTTCATCCACTAAGTCCTCCAGTCAGCTTTCGATCTTTTTCTTTATGCAGCCTATGCTATCCTCATGCAAGACTCTCGTAACCTCAGTTTGGAAGGAGCACGGACCTAATCCGCACTCATGGTTTTGGTCCCATTCACCATTGGACCTTTTGGAAAAAAATAACTTGTATAGAATGTGTTACTTTTGTCGCCGATCATCAGGAATCCAAGAAGAGTCTTAGAACCTTCTCAGACCCGAGACAAGAGTAAAGCTTGTTATTTTGTAAGATTTGCTTAAATAGCTGTTTTGAGTACTATGATGTAGAAAAGTGCAATATATATTTTTTTCCTTATATAGTCACTAGGTGAGGTATCTCATGTGATACATCAGGAACAAAACACTACAAACAGAATTTTTAAAGTATTAAGCAAGGTTGAAGTAATTATTTTAGCCCTAGTCTTTAATCACACGATACATACAATTCATATATTCAACATGAAAACCAAGTTGTATCGGTTTTAGGTACTTATTAAACGTATTATTAAGCTAATACTATTTTTTTTTTATTTTCGAGAAATGCCTTGAAGCTATTTCTAAATGCTAGTAGTAGCCTTATATCAATATTTCATTCATTGATTTGACCTTACTATTATAACAGACTGTTGATTATCTTTTTATCTTTATATTATATCTGAACTTATTTCTTGGATTTTATCCATCTAAATTGTGACAGAATTCCTGGTTTTAGTTTAAATGAATATTATGCTATGTGTATTTACGATAACACTTCTTTTTATGCAAAAGAATTTCGTAATTTGAAACATGTTTAATTGATGAAGGTAACAACCCAACGTTAGTACATTAACGTGCATCATCCTTTCAATAGAAAATTATTATAAGGATAAATGAAGAAAAAATAAACTTTAAAATTAATAAACCTCTGAGACACTTATTGAAGCGAAATCAATTGTAATCAGCACATTAAAACCTTAGACAGTATACTCTTGAGCAATATTATGGTTAAATTCAGCATTAAAACTGTAGAGAAATGAAGATTCTACAGGAAATGTGTGTGTAACAGGGAAAGGAGACAACACCAAATTACTACTTCAATGAAGCACTTGAAATTACACATTGACCACGCCAACCACGATTACGTTAACATGCCCTCTCGTAGACCCTGAAATCAATAGAATAAAATGTGAACAGTTTTGTTTAAATAGAAATAATTCTTGAAGAAACTTATATTCTAACAGGAATATAACTTTTCTAAGCTTAAAAAATCGTTTTTCTCATTACTACTTAATGCGATTAGTTGTTGAAAAGGGAGCGCGTTGCATGCTTACTAGCGTGCCCTGCGCGAGTAACGAATAGCTGCACATACTATCTGCAAACCCAAAAATTATGATATTTATGTTTGAGGCTCAATATACAAATAATTAGTGGTAATAATAATTTTTAATTGTAAAACATACAACTACATCCAATTAATAGAAAAAGTTGAGAAACTTTTACCTGTATTAACCAACAAATTAAACCAATGCAAAATATACTCCTATTTATACCATTGATCAGAACAATCTAAATGTGAATTTTTAGTTATAGTTACAGTTTTTATGGAATATGTAACAACTAGCGATATTCTTCCTAAATTACAGTGAATTCTTGGGAACGAGCTGTGTGTGTGTGTCGGGCTTGCGTCAGCAATTTCTCACTCTTTTTATATTTTTGTATTTTGAAACTTTAAATTATTAGGCGTAGTTTGAAAAGTGCTGGAAAGGGGGTTTAAGGGAGGATTTCTTTCTTTTCTTTGACATGCTTTGGAAATTTAGTATTAAGCAGGTGACTCTCTAAATTTATTTTAAGAATAAAAAATGGAAATAATATGTAAAAAAATTGATGAAGTAAAATGCAGAAAAATTTAAAATTTTGAAGACGATTGTCTTTAAAAAAATTTTTTAATTTTAAAATCCAAAAAAAATTTGGTCTCATTAATCTGTGCCAGAAAAGCAATTTTTTTCGTCTGTGGACCGTTTTATATTTAGACAGTAAAATTAATTTTTGGGGGGGATTATAAAAAAAAAATAAAGGGGGGGTTTTTTGCCAAATCTTTTTTTTATTGTTATCCTAAAATTTTTTCTCTAGATTTTCCTATTAGATTAGATGTTTTCAGCTTCGGTTGGGGTTCATTTTATTTTGGATATACCCCCATAAAATTTTTCTTTTAAAAACTTTTTTATTTTTTTATTAGGGATTAAAAGGTTTTTTTTGGGAGGGAAAACGGGGCACTTTTTCCCCCGGGCCCGGGGATAGCTAATGCAGTAGGTTTCCTAGACGTTTTAAAAAAATTCTGGGGTAAATAATCTTTCCTATTTTTTAAAAAGCGGCAAGGTGGAAACTAGCAACGGTGTGGAAGAAGTTCTTGTAATTAAAGCATTGGGTTATTTTCCTTACGGAGAAGCCCTTTACTTTAACTTGCATGTAATCCAATTTCACTAGATTGAAAAAAGCTATGTTCAGAGGTTTAAATTTGAAAAAAAATTTATTTTTTTAGAATATTTTTGCTCGTTTGTTCATTCCTATCTCTTTCCGCTCAAATTCTTATGTTATGGTAAAAGTCGGTAGGCTTTTTATCACTAATTTGATTCGCTTATTCAACGTCGGCTCGATTTCGCAATATTCATAGTCTTTATTCTCTTCTAACGCGTGAGTAAGTCTAGGAAATTTCTCGAAGTCTTTGATAAAAAGGTTTATGAATTCTTTGAAAGTCTTACAATAAGATTTTGGAATTTTTCATACAGAGGTTTAATTTGATAGTTATAATTACTTTTTATTCTTAGCATAATAAGAAGAGGTGGCTTAGGTTTGATAATAGTTTCTTCAGAGTGATCAGTATTTACTCCAATTAGTTGTTTCCCAAACTTGCTCTAGGTCGGCTGTTGCGTTTCGAAGGGGCCGGGGGTTTTTATTTACGAATAGGGCCTACGGGCTTCTTAAAGGGAAAAAAACAATTTCCTTGCTTTTATTTGAACGTTTCTTGCTATTTTACTTAAATTTGCTTTATTTTTTTTTTAACATTACGTTTCTCATTATCAGTAATATTAATTGCATTTTCCCTTATCTCAATTATCTCAGTAATGGGGATTTAATGCTCATTGCAGTTAGTTCTAGTGCAGAGGGGGGGAATCCTAATCTCATTTACCAGGTACTTTTTTTTTCTAAAGATGGCTTCGGTGTTCCTCCTATAGAGATCCAAAAGAAAAAGCAGTGTTCCTGGGGCTGAGGGTATGAAATGTCCCTGATCTTGTAGATTCTTGTTAATGGTGGAAACACCTGTGGCTGTACCTCTAAGATTTTCGCAGACTGCAATTTTGACTTTTCTTCATTGGTGAAAAATAAATATTAATGGATAATCTTTAATCCGAGATAATAATTCGTAGGTAGGAAAATCAGAGTCTATCTCCGTAACGATTAAAGAATACTAACCGTTAAAGTGGGTTCAGAATCCAATTATAGTAACTTCTGTAACATCCTGACTTCAAGTTTTCTTAATTTCTGGTGGATGATAGGGGTCAAGAAGCTTTAGTAAAAAAGTAATTTTTATGTAGAAATAGTTAAAGCCCAACTGACACACATATTTTAATGCACCTCCAAGATATAAATTAGGCAAATCTAGTTGTCATATTCTTGTATCCGGTTCCTCTGGGATCATTATCGATGGTCTAGCTATGTATATCGCATGGAACACACTGCTTGAAAATACCGAAATAATATTTTTAGTAGGTCGACTGAAAGACTTAGGCTACACCGCAGCCTTTTTTCTCCAGTTGCAAAAATTTTCACTCCTGCTTTTACTTTTCTTCTTATTGCCTAACAGCTATTCGCAGATTTAGCCCCTCTGCCATCTCTCCTTATCTAGCTTTGACTGATACTGCCACCAGCAACCTTTTGGCTTGAACCACAAAGTATCCTATTCATTTGTAGATCTCTTTCTTCAAGCTAGTGCTTTAAAGTTTCAATGTATGCGACTTAATATGTAATCATAATTTTCATCGCGGCCCCCTCCATACAATAACTCAACGTATTTAATTCAATAATACACTTTGGCACTAAAGTTACCATACGATTTTGACCTCTTAAGTGCCATCAGCGTATATAAAAGTCTCGATCAGCCAAAGCGTCAATTGCCGCCGACGTACATATAAGTCTGTCCGAACTATGATATGTTCTGTGCACTGCTATCCGTAAATTCCTTCCCTAATACATCATATATGCTCAACTACGTGGAAAATAGGGGCGTTAGGGAGCAAATCATCTAACTTTAATTCAGCAGTTAAGGGAATAATATAAAACTGCACAAATTTTCAAGATAAGTATATAATTTTTTTTGTATATAATATTATGTATGACAACTCACATGAAGCCATTGGTAATTATTAAGGATCTATTGTAGATCCATATCCCTGTGACGTGAAGAAACGTAAAACATTGGTAATTATTAATGCTGTTCTTAATTTAGTATTGTTAAATTAGCTATAAAATACATTGTGCAGTACTGATACATTTATAAGTGTATTATATCAGTGTAACACTGTGTATTTTATTTTTTACTGTACCAGAATATATTTTGTTTGTTTACTTTCACTAAATTAATATTTTTTTAAACCAATCATTTGCTTTTGACGTTTCAATATGCTCACACCCTCTCAAAGAACTAACCCCCCTAGGGGGTCGCTCCCCACAATTGAGAAACGCTGTTTTAAGTCCCTTGTGGAAGCTCATGCAAGCTTACTTTAAAATCAGATTGGAAAAAACACTACCGGCTTTCTCAGTTTTGGTTCTCAACCAAAATTGGACTTTTCAAAAATCCCATTGAGACTTTTATACCGTTGTCGACGTACTTCAGAAACCACGTACAGAATCGTTCAATCTAACCTTAACTTCGAAACAAAGAAAAGACATCTTTGCATATCTTCCTCACAATAGCTCCCTTCCATACATGCGTATCACTGCCACATGTTAGAGGGCACGAAATATTGGAGAGACATTGAAACATCTGTGTCCCATCAATAGTTCTTATTGTAGAAAAAGCCTTCTGTCGTTTCTGTTCCTTTATGTGTGTTGGAGAAAATAAAAGAGAGGTAACAAACAATCCTCTAAGAAATAATGTTCAGTCTGTTTAACATCAGTGTGTGAGAGAAAAATATTTAGGTTATTTTGCAGAAAAAATCCATTCGGTGATTCTATACGGTTCTGGACCTCAAAAATGAAAACTGGGTTAGCAAACTACCATCTATAAGAGCGGACGTTATAAATCATTAGCTTTCTTACAAAAGTTAAACAAAAAATGTTGAGATATTTTCAAGAATTACATAATAAGAACTTTTTAAATCTGTACTCTCATATTCAAAAAAATGTATTGACGCATGATTAATTTTTTTTTTTTTTAAACAAACACATTGCAATATTATTTGAACACATATAAGAAAATTTTAATAGAAATTTATTTAAAGAGCTGGTGAGGAAAAATAAAAATTTTAACTTAAAAAACTGTGAGGCACGTTTAAAAACAAAATAAATTTTAATCAGCGTATTAAACACTTCTATTAGCTTAACTTGACCTAGAGGAAATTCAGCAGTAAAATAAAGGAGGAAAAAAAATAACAAAATTTGTCAGACTGGAGTTAATCAGTTTTCTAACAACTCCAAATTACCTGAATTTTTACTTTTTTACCTAAATTGGATACCTTTCTAAATTTCTACATAATGCGAAAAAGAAAATTTTAGCTTCGACATTTACGTGAGTTTTAGTCAATTTTAAAAGTTAGTTTTAATTAACTTCATTACAATTATAATGTTATCTAAAGAGGTACAGATTATTTTAAATGACTAGTAGCCATATAAAATAATATTTAAATAATAAAATATAATAATTATTGATAAATAAATTAATTTCAGATGCTTTTAGGTCTTGATATATTAACGCATATATTTGTCTGAGAGAATGTTAAATAAAATTTTTGAAGAAATGGTGAATAAAAAACGTAAGTATTTCAAAGCAGAAATATTTTTGTTTTTGTTTTTTGGGAGTTTCTAAAGAATTTACTGTACTGTTCGAATTAATGGGAACAAGCATTTTTTTCTTGTCTCTGTGAGTAATGTATTTAAGCAATGTCCCAAATACCCTTAAATCCGGTTATATCTGCATAGAGGTAATATGATTGATCAGCCTTGACAATAATATACTCGTTTTATTGGTTTTGGTGTATCATATGTCAAGTTGTGAGCCTTTAAGTGTGACAGATAAAGGTTAAAATGTTGCGTTAATTTTAACGCGTATTACTTTTAATTGTTTTCAGAGGGATACTAATCTAAATAAGTATTTTAAAATAATCACTCTTAATGCACACACTTCTATGATTATGAGAGATATAGCTACGTCAGTTTGTGTGGGCTACTCATGTGTTTCAAGACTTTTAAGAACATTTTTAGATTCCATAACATCGTCTCCAAATGAAAAGGTAAAATGTGGGTTTAAACGGAAAACAAGAGTTGATAACAATTTAACATGAAATAGCAAAATAAATCCAAGAAGATTAGCAAAAACATTCGAAGCGTTTATTAATTGTTGTGTTGAGGTGAGCCTTTCAACTATATGCCCAGAGAAAGGCGATTTTAAGTGATGAAACCCATTTATTTGTGCAGAGATGCAAATTAGGTGTAATTAGACGAAATGAAGTTCAAACTCTGGAACCAGTTCATACCCAACATACTGTTAAACTGACCCTTCTTAAAAAAAAGTTTTGGAGGACTTTTCACAACAAATGACATTAGAAGGTTAGTTCCTCTTAACCCCGTGATGATTTTTGTCAAACACATATCAATATTTCGCTGCCGAGTTATTGCATTTATGGAACATTTCAACATGAATTGGCTTTTTGTTACAATTCGAAATTGTTCCAAACTTTTACGAAGGAAAAAAAAGCGCCTAATAAGCTTGGTAATCAACCAGACTTAATGAGGATTTAAGGTATATTCATATGGCCTCATGGTATTGGAACACGTTCTAATAGCATGGAACGGCTGCCCTGGTGTTTCTAAAGAGGATGAATTTTAACAAACACTCGATATTTTTTAGTATCTTTACCTAAAGAAATTACTCTCTTTCTCTACAAATTTAATAATTGCAATTTAAAGTATCAAATAACAGAAAGTCATCTAAATTCTTGAAAGACAA